>VZTZ01046680.1:0-92264 GCA_013400955.1 Drymodes brunneopygia
ACAGGAGCATGACCCTTTTGGCAATAGACTGAGAGAGTTGGACCTGTTTGGCCTCGAGAAGAGGCCACTGAGAGGGGAGCTCATCAATGTTTATCAGTGTCTGAAGGGAGGGTGTCAGGAAGATGAAGCCAGGCTCTGCTCAGTGGTGCCAAGCAACAGGACAAGAGACAGTGGGCAGAAACTGACACGCACTGCAGCTGAGTATGAGGAAGAAATTCTCTACTGTGCCCATGACTGCACTCTGGAACAAATTGCCCAGAGACAAGGAGTCTCCCCCACCAGAGGTATTCAAGAACTGTACAGTTCTGTCTGTACAATCCTGTACAGTTATGTCTGAAAGTGAGTAACAGTTACTGCTGTCAAGATTTCTGCTCTTCAGCAGAAAGAGGTGGAAAGTTTGGATTGATCTGAATTAAGATTACTGGTTCTGATTTATATTTTTAAAGATTTTTTTATCACCTGAATCTCTGCTTTTTAGCATAGTTATTTGTTGCTGAATCTTTGTTCAATAAATTAATATGTGTTAAGCTATTCAGAAGCGGGATATTCATTTACAAAAAGCATCTTTTATAGTCTTCCTGAAGACAGTGAGAAACCTGAGACTCTTTTAAAAAGCAGACAAAAAGGTATCCAGGTATTCAGATCCTTCAATGAGATTTTGAAAATGAATTTGTTTGACTTTTTGTCTTTGTTTTTTGAGTCAAAATTATGATTCTAAACTACTTAGAGAGCTAAAACTCTTGCTTATGCTAAATCCCTGTACAATCCATATTAATCTAGTCAATCAGTGAAATCTGAGTGATCTACTCTATGGATCTCTGTTGAGGTACACGACTAGACTTTTTATTCCAATGATTTAAGAGTCATTCTTCCCAATTCTAATGTGATAATCTTTAGAAAATTTAATATTATGTGAATATTTCTATAAACTGGGGAATTTTTCAGTTCATATGTTATTGTTATTTTTATAACAGGCTGGGTTAGGCAGGAGGGGTCAAAATCTAGGAAGTGACTGATGCAGCAGGAAGTAGTACAACTTCCTTCCTGAGAGAGAGAGAGCCAATAACCAGGTAGTTTTAAGTATTGATATGTAGGTAAACCAATTAAAACTTGATCCCCCTTCTAGGAAAAAAAAAACATATATAAGCAAAGAACCTCTGATCCTCTTCCTCTTTTGCCTGCGGCTGCTCAAAGAGAAGCATCTCCTTGATTCTCTCTCCGGTTAGGGTGGCCCCCCTCCCCTCCCCCGGGGTGGGGGGTGGGGAAGGGAGGTTTAGAACAGCAGTGCAGCTGCAGCTGGGCATGTGGGAGGATCCAGCCGGGCTCTATACAGATGCAATTCAGCCGAGCTGATATGTAGCTACAGTGGGCAGCGTCGGGTCCTCCTGCTCCAGGCCAGGCAGGCACCAGGCCAGACTCCATCCAGCTCAGGTCAGGCCCTGTCCTGTCACCCTGGGCCCGGCCAGCCCTATCAGGCCGGGCCAACTTCACAGAGCCAGGCCACAGTGACTCTATTTCTGTCATCCAGCTTAGACATTTTCAAACAGCTCAGCAGAGACCACGTGATCATCACACTGCCCGAGAGAGATTAACTCTTTCCATGCCTGGACTAAACTTGCTGACACCCATCCTTCCTTGCACAGAGANGGGGGAAGATCACCACCAGCGGATCTTTCCTCCTGGGCCGGTAGCTGGTGGTGAGGCTGAAGACCCATTGAAAACTGTATTTTTCTTACAGAAAATCCATGATATAAGCAAAAGAGACTTCTCTCCCTAAATGAATGAAGACAAAAGCTATTTCAGAGGTGGTAAACTGACTAGAGGTTGAAGTGTTGTCTTTTTTTGTGTTGTCAGGGTGAAAGAAATGGAAAGGTCGGGGAGCAGGGGTGGTCTGAGAAGTTTGTTCTGGTTTTTCTTGTTTTTGTTTGTCTTAGGTTTATTAATAAACTTTCTTTGCATTCCCTATAAGTTTTGAGCCTGCTTTGCCTACTCGTAATCCTCATCTCATAGCAAACATCAGGTAAATTTTGGTAAGTGTGCTGGCATTTAGCCAGAAACTTGAATTGGCAAGCTGAAACCACTACACAGGCAGATTTCTGTGAAGCACAAAGGTGTAGTGGAAGTAAAACCACATAAATGTCCATGCTTGAAGAAATTGTTAAAAGCTCTTCCTGGGACACTCCACCCCTACCGTGTGAACAAATCTGCTAGCAACAGGTACAGGGTTGCTCTTCTAGAGGCTTCTGTCTAGCAGATCAGGCTGCCAGCTGGAGAGATATTGTGGGAAACCCCTGGTGAGCAAGTGCAGTATTTTATAATATTCTTCCAGCTGGCAGACTGCCTAGGATGGTATTTCTGTGCACTCGTCAAAGCACTTTAAGAAGTTTATTAAGACTGCAGGCAGCAACCATGACAACTAGTAGGAACTATATTTCTCAAGTGCACTGGAAAAGCATATATACAAATAAATGCATATTGTGGGAATATGCAGGAACAATCCAATTCTCTGTTGTAATTTCAGTATGGATTGAAAAAGGTGGTAGCTGGCATCTGAGCATTACAGCTTAATCCAGGCAAGAAGGCTAATGGACCAAAGCTTTACACAAATATTTTACACTAATATTTTTGTAATATTTTGTTTGTGTGCATCAGGTGATATGTTTTGTGGTGCTGGATCATATTTTTATGTCCCGTCAAACATGTGAACCTGCAGAAGGGTCAGTTAACACTTAACAGTTATAAACGATAACAGTGAACCACTGTTAGCATGTGAGTAATTTTCTATTTACTAAAAACTGAGAGGTCAGATAAACCAGATCTCTTGATGGATCCTGTGATCAGTAGCCTGCTCTGTGTGCTGTAGTAAGATCTGTAGAGCTGTGCCCTCCTTGTGGGAGCAGTGCCTGTGCTGTGATCAACTTCTGTTCATGGTTCATATTCTGCAGAGCAGCACCACTCTTGCTGCTCTCTAACACACAGACAAAATTCATCCTAATGAGTAATGTGAGGAAAAACTAAGTAGACAGCAAAAGCAAACCCAAATACTGACTGAAAGAAATTAGTTGAACTAAAAAGGAGAAAATGAAAGTATGATGAAGCAAAAACAAAATTAAAAAAATAATGGGAAAAGCAGGAATAAAGAGTAAGATTTACAGAAAAAAGTCTTCAGCAAAAAATAAATGAAATCAAAATATTACCAAACCCAGGCAAGGGAAATTGAAATGAAAAGGTCTGATTTAAGCATGTAAAAGTAGAATAAAAAAATTCTGACATAAATCACAACTTTTAATATTCAATATTTTCTATAATTTTTCTGCCAGTGGTTTTAACCATCACAATTTTAAAATCTAGTCTATTGAAAAAAATTCTGGTTTGAGTAGACAGTAGTCTGAGCAATGTTGTTTATATACAAAAAAAATTAATTAACTTGAGGTAATGTGATTTTGGTCCCATTATTAAGAAGATCCGCTTCTTGAAGAATTCAGTTTACAGTTTTTTATTTTTGTAAAATAGTTGTCCTACACTGTAGTACACTAGTAAATAAGTAATCCTTATACAATCAGTGAAGAATTTGTTCCAAGATATTGTCTGTCCCCTCACTACATTAAAAAAAACCCTTTCATTTGATTTACCGATGATATAAAGAAGAGTGGAGAAAAGGAAGTGTCATTTTAGCTATAGTCAGATATAACTAGGCTGACAAATTCTAGGACTACCCATATTCTATTACAGACTCAGATTAAGTACGAAACATCATTAGCGTTTTCTCACATTGATTCACTGCCTTGTATATCCTTGGAAACAAGGGTACATTTCTCTGTCATAGTCACACTCTGATTGTTAGCACAAGACCAAATCCAAATATTCTATCTTGTTTGGAAAGTTCAAAGCTGAATACTTACCTTTTCTTCTCAAAAATCCATTTCTGCCTGTATAGATTTCTTCTGTCCTGTTTAGAATCTGTCACCTCTCAGAGCAGGGAAAAGGGTCTCTGTGTAAGCATACTTAGGCTTCAAGAATTTTATACTAGAAACACCAAATTATTTAAATTTATTTTAAAGATCTATCTTCCAAGAAAAAAAGGTGTTCCATTTTCCCCTTTAGTATTATTGCAGGAAAAACTATTACAGAAAACTATGAAAGTGAATTGCTGCCCCATGAGAGATGGCTAAGAATTGAAAAAGGAATGGCTTCTAAGACTTATTGAGTACACTGTTTACTACGTGTTTCCTGCAAATAATTTAAAAAAAAAAAAAGAAAACCCAATATGTTTTGGTAACACCGAAACTATTTGGAGTCTGGCTTAGAATACGGTTGTGTTGTGAATAATGACAATTGTTAATACTGTAGAGTAAGAGTGATAAAAGCAAGTGAACTAAAAAACAGGAAATTAGTTCTATTTAAAAAATCAACAGAAATCAGTAAAACCGTGAAAGAGCAATGAAGTCTAACAAGTAAAAAGTTTAACAGTAGCAAGCAGATTACATAGGGCAATAGTTTCTAGTCTTTTCCTTGGATTGTTGGTTAAAACCTACAGACAATATTTTGTTCTTAGGTATGTCTGTGTAACTCTGGCTTCTGTATCTGAAAGTTTCAGTTGCATCAGAATTTCTTATAATGATCTTACACTCTTGTTGCAACTGAAGCAAATATCACTTGGGGCCAGATTAATCATTGCTTCTTCTTGTGTACTCATTTAAAACATTGTAAAATGGGTTAAAAATGTTTACTCTGATTTGTTGGGCAATGATGAGGCAGGTCTCTTACACTTGCTAGAATCAGGGAAGGGGAGGGAAAGGGAAAATTACGTAAGCTGTTGTATAAATAACCATTTCAGAAAGCTATTTTTATTTTTCTAGTAGATTCTAAAAGCCATTGAAAGAATAATTTTTCATCCACATATATATTTATGAATAGTAATCAAGTTTTATGGAAGTTTTGCTATCCTTAATATTCTAACATTGAACCTCTGCTTATAGCTGTCTGATAAAACCACTCTGAGCTGCTAAAATAAAATAAGAATATCCCTCCAGGCAGTAAGAACATGTGTAGGGAGAATCATTTATTGAAAAACATTTCCTTTGTAGTCTTGCATAAAATTTTTATTTGATATCAGGATTTCTACAATAAAGTTATATTTTGTTATGAAGAAAAGAGACAGATGATGACTAACTTCAAGTGAAAAAAAAGGAATTGAAATTACCAACCCAGAGTTTTAAGTAACCACTAAAAATGGTGTAAAAATATTTCTAGAATTCTGAAAGATTTGGGAACAATTTTAACTTTGCTATATTCCTTATTTGTGGGTAAATATTCTGTATCTTGAACAGATGGAGGAGTCCTGCAGTAGCTGAATTACTCATGCAAGGCCATGTAAGGAAAGTATGATTAAGCAAAAAAAGGAGAAAGGTTTTTTTATAATCTAGGCAATAAACAGCCTTACTGCTTGCTGAAAATGATGTGAGCTCCATCCAGCTTTTTGTTGCTTCTTTAGACTTTTCCTTTGCACAAGTTTGTCCTACATATCTGATTGGGACCTCAATAAAAGTCATTCTGTGAATGCAAGAAAAATGCAGGAAGGGAATTATATGGAATATATTCCTCTTAGCAAATTTTGAAATTAATACTTTGGACCTTATGTGAGTCAGAACCTTCCTCAGTGCTGGCAGAAGCCTGTTCTTGCATGCTGCAATGCCATTGAAGCAATTGAGATTTAGCACTCTAGATTTTCTCCCAGGAGCTTGCAAGACTCTGGGACTCTGGGGCCCAAATAAACAGTTAGCCAACATTTGATGACAGTTTCCAGTCCTTCTTAATATGTTTGCACTTTTAGCCAAGCCAATATTAAATATTAGGTGCTGGAATGTGCCAGCTAGGCAGTATTAATACCGTTATTGTGCTCCAAAATGTCATAGTGAGTAAAGGCTTTTGCAATTGATAATCATTCTGTCATGATTTTTTTCACATTTTTATATTCTATGTAAAACAACTTACAACAGTAACAGATTATCTGCTCAGCAAAAAAATTGCATATGGTTTGTAGTAGAATATCAGATCATTATATATGTCTGGAGAAGATGCCTTAAAGTTTGGTAAGTATCATTACAGCAGCTTGAAGGTTGTCATTATTAACAATATATTCCACACTCCTTATGGTAATATTTTAGACAATTTTAATATATTAAGGGTCAGATATAGTCACTGATTCAAAGAGAAAAGATACTTACAGGTAGATCTTCAGCACAAGAAATATTTCTGGCTCTTGGCAGGATTTTATGCAGTAAGCCACTGCAACAGCAGGGTTCCCTTTGCAGCTCCTGTGATTGTGTTTACTTGTTATCAGGTAGCAATTGCTGGTAATGGACTCCTACATGGGCTCTGGGGTGAGATACAATCCTCTTTAACTAACCCCATGCCTGAAGAAACAAGTAATTCCTGAGGCATATCAGCCATGTACTTTTCTGATCATATGCTTATTAATCACCTAGCTGGTTTTCTGTCCAGTCAGGTGCATGACAAGATCCTCCATTTCCCCCATTTCCCCTGCTCTTTAAGGAGCAATTAACCTAAAATGTTAAAGTCTACATGGGAAACAATTGTTATATCAACAGAGGAGATAATTAACAAGCTTAGCTGAAGCAAAGGCTCTATGTACTGAAGTAAAAGGCTTTGCACAAAGGTATGAAGGGCTAAACAGCTGAAGTTAAAACAGACTTAAGTGACACAATTAATTTAGAGAAAATTTACAGGTCTCAATTATAAGAAAATGTAACTTCAAAAATAAATCCTTACTTTTTGCTCTGCAGTCTGTGAAACAAACTGGCAAAATTCAGTGAAACATTTAAGGCAATGTTAGTAAAAATGTCATAAAAAGTTATAAGAAACATGTCTAGCTGCCTGCAAGACAAGAAATACTGAAAAAATTTGATTGATGTGTGTACTGGCACAAAGACTAGGCAGCATGACAGACTCCATGCATAGTTAATACCACTACACGAAGAACAGATGTTCTGTCAGTAGAGTGCACAGCAGGCCATGAGCAAAGGGTAAACCAAAAGTTTGTTCTCACCAATCCATAGCCTTGGGACCATTCCAGCAACCTGAATATCCCTGTGGGAATTCCTAATCTGAGGTTCGTGGAAACATAATGCTGACACTGGAGCTCATTTCCAGAAAATCCGTTCTGCCTTCTCCCAAACCGCATATATACCCAGATCAAAAAACTCAAGAATCATGGGGTCGTAGAATGGTTTGGGCTTGAAGGGACCTTAAATACCATATATGTCCAACCCCTCTGCCATGAGCAGGGAGCTTTTCACTAGACTAGGATGTTCAAAGCTCCATCCAGCCTGGTCTTAAAACTTGCAGGGATGGGGAGGCCAGAGCCTCTCCGGGCAACCTGTTCCAGTGCCTCACCAATCCCAAAGCAAAGAATTTCTTCCTAATATCTAATATAATCCTGCTATCCTTCAGTTTAAGGCTGTTCCCTCTTGTCCTATCTCTACATGCCCTTGACAAAAGCCCCTCTCCAGTCTTCTCATGGATCCCCATTAGGTACTGGAAGGCTGCTATAATGTCACCCTGGATCTTCTTCTCCAGGCTGAGCAACCCCAATTCTCTCAGCCAGTCTGCATAGGAGAGATACTCCAGCCTTCTGATCAACTTGGTGTCTCTTTTCTGGACCTGTTTCAATAAATTCAGTTTTATTCTTAGGCCGAGGGCCCCAGACCTGGATGCAGTACCACAGCTGGGGAGTCATACCATGCCTATAAATCAGTTAAATCCAACTTTCTGCAGTGAGGATTAATGCATTATACTTTTGTAAATAAGATATCCCCAGTTTGCTGATAGCTATAATTATCCAGAAAAGGACTAACATTTCACTTTAAAACATGCGCTTTTAAAATACCATAAACATGTACGAGAACATTTATATACAAAGTAGTCATGGCATATGATGTACTGTAAGTAGTGAAGCATTTTAATGATTCTGCATAACACTCTAAAAAAGTTTCTTCTAGATTGTGACATGAAGTTGCATCAACAGGAGTTTGGTGAGACTTACTGCAGAAGACAGAATTGCTAATGAATGGTGTGCTCCACAGTAAATAAATGCCAACTTTTCCAAAAGGATTTTCACATATGCAGACATGTTCTTGAGCACATATAATGTCTGTCTATGACAAATAATTCCTTCTTTTAAGTCTTGTGACAGATGGCTGCTGTTCTAAACCTGCAAAATGTACATATCAACCTGAAACTTGAGTTGATCCTACTCCTTGTCCCTAGGTTTACAATCTCTTTTCACCTGTGTGAATTGTTAGAGAAAAAAATTGGTGCAAGGAATACTTTTCCTAAGGAAAATGACAATATCACAAACTTCAGACTCTCTCCTCATCTTCATGAGTGTTAAACTTCTAAAAATTCTTTCCTAATCTTTTTTGTACTGTGATCGGTGTTGAGAATAGAACTTGAACAATGTTCTGTAAAAACTGCTGGAAATAATACAGTTCAATGTGTTCTAACTAACTGTAATTACATTTATGTTGCTATTACGAAACATTGCATGAGTTTTTTTGTTGTTGTTAACTCTTTTTTTTATTATATGAATGATCAAATGATCATTTGCTTCTTTTTAAAACCGTGATTGGGCTGTAGAAATGTTGACATTTGAAGACTATTAAGGACTTTTTGAGCCTAGATTTTATTTATCCAGTATGCTAAAAGCAATAACCAGAGCTGAGTGTTTCAATCTTAAACTCATAAAGACCTTTCTTCACATTTACACATAGAAATAAATTTAATTTAGTCTTATAAATGCCAAAAGATTTTTGGAAAGGCAGGGGAATTTTTAGAAGTTTTGTGTTTGTTAGATTCAACTACTCATGCAAAGCATGTACTAGACCACTTTGAAAGTTATTCCTAGTAGTAGGGATATTCTACTATTGTCCTGCTATTGTCTCTGTACTTTTAAAATTCTGTATTTAGGTCCAGATTTCCCTTTTTCCTCTTCAGTTTTTATTCCTGCTTCACTCTCTTTTTTTGATGGAGTAAGACTTACGATAGCTGAGAAATTAAACAGTTTGTATCCTCAATACAATCATAAGCTTGAAAGATTATGGTCTACTAAAATCTGAACCATTGCATGAAATTATTGAACAAAGAGTTTTAGGCTACTCTTTAAAATCATACCTGATCAATTTTACATGTATGACTCTGTATTCAGTTTCTTAAGTATAATTTTAAAGTAACTATCTATGTTCATTCTGAATAGCTGAACAAACCAGAATTTGGTATCTGAATTTGACTATTATCATCATTAATTAATAAAGGAAAGAAGTTGGAGATGATAGGAGGAAATGATCTGTAGCTTGCTTTACTGGTTCAGAGTCCCTTTGTGGTTTTTTGTGCTTGGAGGGATTTTTGTATATATTTACAACTAAATGTTCAGTATCTCATGTACTAGATAAACATTTCTATAAAAAAGAAACACAGAACAAAACAAATATCAGGTTAGTAGTTGGGCCTCAACTAAGTTAGATGGGAAAGTCACCTAAGTTATCTTACTGTATATTTTTCTGAACATCAAGCAACAATAGCTTATATTTTTTAGATACATTACACTGAATGTTTTAAATAGATATTTAAAAATTATGATTAATTATTCTGGGTACTTATCAGCAATAACACTTCATCAGCTAATCCCTTAAAGTACTTAATTATAGTCTGGATAAAACCAAAAATGACCTTTATGTAATTAAAACTGTTTTCCATTTGCTTTACTCCGTGCACTTGTGTATATTAAAGCCTGAGGTATTCTGATGCATTTAACACATTAAAGCTTGACATACTTCAGAATTACTTAGGGATAATGTGTATATATTCTTTCAAAACTTTTCCCAGGCAAAAACAGCAATTTAAAAATAAGTTGAAATGAGAAGAATACTTCTATTATATGTTTTTTTAGTTGAAAAAAATTATAACAAAATATTTAAAATCAAGGCGGTTTCTGTATTTTTGGATTAAAATGTCAGTATTTTATTTATTGATCCTTGAAAATAACAGGAAAAGAAAAAACTAAAACAGAAAAAAAGGGCATTCAGCTACCAAAAAGACTTCTTTTCCATGTAACTGTAAGTTTTCTTGGATGTGTTTTGAACAAAAGCAGACTTCTGTAATATATGTTGTAAAATGACAATGTATTTACAGATATGGTAGTAATAATAGACAAAGATAAAAAGAGTAAATGCTTACCACAAAACTGTTTTCATTCATTCTTTTTAGACTTCTGCTTTTTTTTATGACTGCATCATGCACTCTATTTGCATTGCAAGAACACTGTGATATGCAGCTCTTCTCCAGCTACATATCTCTTTCTTTTTGGACAATATATCCTTTACTGTCACTGATATTGGGATAGAATAAGAAGGTGTCTCAAATTGAGTAAAAGCCTAAAATGTGAGGAAGGATAATAAGAGGATTCATTTTCAGAAGTTTGTCCATACTGCCTCACTATTGATCTAGGACATCTAATCATAGATCATTAAATCAGTGAAGCACCTCATGGTCACTCTTGTGTTTTTCCTTATTCACCTACAATTCCCTTTTGTATTAATAATTTAAAAGTGAAATATGAAAGGGTAATAGTGCAAGACAACAGATAATGGGCTAAATCAGAGCAGAAATTGTGAATGTCTGAGAAGCTGAGGAGCTTTTTAGTTAAGAGGTATCAGGAGGTGACTGACAGCAAGTCAGGCCTTTTGTCCCTGTTAAGTTTGGAGATTCATACAGAACCACTATGCTTAGACTTTGCCTTTTCCAGAGGCATTTGCTATTTTGGGTGGAGTTGATGCTGAGTATGAGTCATACTGTTCTTTAACAAATATAAGACGGTTTATTTGACAGAAATGTTATTGAAGCAGCAGTTAAACTGGACAACTGGAGAAATGTGTTGAAAGACTGTAGGTACTGTCCTCTCTTCTTTGAGTCTGTTTCCAGCTTCCCCGGGGGAAGCTTTACAACTGAGCCAGTTGTGTAAGCTAGGACTTCGGCATAATAAAAAGCACTTCAGTTCCTCCACAGGATCTGCTTCTTAAGGCCTTCATCTGGGTCAAAACCCAGCTTGTATTTTCCAGGGGTATGTGTGTACCCTCCCTGCATTATGTAGATCAGAGGTTTTGCCCCCACACAAAAACTGTCTTTGCAAAAGACTCCCCTTTGGTTGGGGGTCTCTGTGCAAATCTGGCCTCAGTGAAGCACCTGCTGCTTTTACAAATGGCCAATTGTGTGAGTCATTAATCTTTAACATTTCAGTCTCACACACACCTTCTCTGGCAAGGTCTTTTGAATTGTATTTTTAATTCACAGAATAATAGAATGGTTTGGAGTGGAAGGAGCCATAAAGATCATCTAGATCCAAGCCCCCTGCCATGAGCAGAGACACCTTCCACTAGAACAGGCTGCTCATAGCCCCATCCAATCTGGCCTTGAGCACTTCTAAGGATGGAGCATCCACAACTTCTCTGGGAAGCCTGTTCCTGTGCTTCACCACCCACAGAGTAAATAATTTTTTTTTAACATCTAACCTAAACCTACTCTCCCCAATTCCTTGCTTACAAAACCCTTGTGCTGGCATATAAGATATTTTGAGGGTTTTTTGATTATGTATTTTATATTAGTTGAAAAAGTTTAGTACTTCAGCCCTTTTTGCAGACGAAGTACTAAATATCGTTATTAAAATACCAACATAAGCTCATTTGAAAGTATTCATTAGTGTATGAATGACATGAAAACTGTCAGTCCAATAAATAGCCTTTTCTTCTAAAACTTGATGGGCTATTGGAGCCAAGCCGACACACTAAGCTTGAGGTAAGAAGAATCAAAGGAGAGAATACTCATTTTGAATGCGTTATTTGCTTCCATGTCTATATTTTTTTATATTATTCTTAAAAATTATATTAAACTCTTATCCTGGCAAAGTTCTCCTGTGAAGAAATTAATATGATTTTAAAGAAAAATTAGTCATCTGAAAAAGTTATACTGAAAATTGTAGACAAAATGAAATATCCTATATTGATTACAATGAAACCTAAAGTTATTAGGACAAAATTGCTAAGCAGAAGCACATAAACTAAAGTATTGAAATGGAATGAACTGCTTCGGTTTACTTTTATAATCAGATTGTCTTCACATAACTATGAAGGGATTTAAAATCATGAATTCAAATAAGAAATTTGATGGCAATATATTTGTGTTAATTTTTGGAGCATATCTTTTCAAAAGCAGTTTGCCTCCCATCTTTCCTTCTAATCAAAATTATCTTAGAGCCAATGAGTTTTGTCATTGAAGTAAACACTTAATTAGGCCAAAACTGAGCACTTCTGGAAAATCTTGCCCTAACATTAACATAATTAAATTACCATATAAATGACTGCATTGTAGGATAAAAGCAATTTTATATTACAATTGGAATTGGATGATTTTGTTTTCTTTCATGTTGCTACATCTTCAGTACTTGGTACAATTAATAGCAGTTAAATATTTATGGGTTTTTCTAATATATTGTGTTTTAAGAATGCATCTACTGAATATAAAAATTACATATTCCTAAAAGTCTGATGTTTTATTAAATACTAAACCTTTTTTTCCTCTTAAAATAATATTTTAATCCTAAGTCTATCAAACATTTTCTTGAAATTGTCTATGGAAGACACAGAACAAATAAAGACTAATCAAGCTGTCATATTTATTAAATGTTTGACAGTGGTTGCTGAGTGTCTAAATTTTAATTAACTGCACATGTTCTGAAAGCTTTGCTATGGTTTTTTTTCTCACTGAAGAGCTATTCTGTGATAGAGTAGGTTGTTTGTAATATCTAATTGAGAAATGCAGAATTCAAGCTGTGTGTAGGTGATACATGAATTTTTCACCCCTGCTGACAGCCACATTGACTTCTGTGTAATTCTTTAAACTGATTCAATCAAACTCATGCTGTTTATGCTTTTAATTGATTGAATTAAAACATCATTTTAAACACTTAATCATTCCATTAGGCAGGATTGTGTTTGCCTATTCTGTGCTCAATCCAGCACAAAATAAGCACAGATTTCTTATTCACAAGGGATGAGAAAATTCAGTTCTCGATATCTCAGCCTCCCTGGTTTGGTAGCCTCATGAAAGCATTTTGCAAAGGTGACTGAAGAGGTACTTTAGTAATAATGAACCTATGAAAGGCTATAAGGATTATTCTGTTTTGAAAAGAGATGTGAGCATTGACTTACCATTTCAGAATGAACTGGTTAATAAACCTTAAACTCTGTTGCTTCCAAAATGGACTCATAACACAAATTTCTACTCCTTAGAGTTTTCCAGTGGAAGCCTCTGGAAGAGTGCTGTCAGCCTGGAACATATGATATTTTCACAAATTTTAATCTTTATGAGTTTTTTTTGCTTAACAGAGTAAGAAGTACAGACACATCCTGAAGCTTTCAAACCTTGGTAGCAACCTTTTGAGAAAAATAACAATAGGAAATGTCTGAACCACCTTATGAATGCTATTGAGAAAGAAAATTCTCTGACAAATTTCAATTACTTTCACAATTCCTGACTAGAATTTATGGCAAACTATGATTTTTCAGCCTATATTTCTGATTAGATTTACTTTTAGTAATATATTTATCAACAATGGAAAAGCAGACTGCTCTCTGTTATTCCATTTATTTTGATTCTTACTATTAGCTGTTGGGATATATGAAAAAAAAATCTGTGGGAGGCGATAAAGAAGCCACATACATGATCACCCTAAATTTCCCCTTAAATTCCTCAGGAATGCTGCTTATATTAAAAATTCTCAGAAGCTTAAAATATTATCCATGCAGAAATGGAACTTGAATACAAAATTCTTCTGGTTTTATCCAAATATGGATACTATTTCTTTTTTATTAAAATTTTATTGGCTTAGAAGAGGCATTATTCCTTTCTGAAACGGTAAGGAAATTTTGCTACATCTTTGGTCTAAAGAGTCACTGCCTCATGATTTCTATGCTTGATGCCTCTCAATTGTATTAAATGTGTATATCTACAATGTAATTTATTTATTTCTAATTTCACTCCTGAAATCACAACCTGAGCTGTCAGGCTCAAGCTGTGTTCCTCTCTTTGTTTCTGTCATCTCTTCTAATACGGATTTGCATGCCAAATCAGGCTGTTGGTTACAGATTAAATTCCATTACATGCGCATTATGTCCTCAGTGATAACTCCATAATTGTATAACCTTCATTTTGGTGGTACACTTGTAACGAAATAAATTTCAGGCCTGATTCAAAGGTTATTGGAAACTGTAGGAGTTACTCTTTCTGTAAAGAAGCTTCCTGCAGCTCCTAGCTCCTCCCCCTGGTGGGCAAATCCATTCCCAAAGAAGCCCNCATTTTTTATTTAATAGGAAACAATATGTCTTTATACTGACTTTAAAAAGCTTTTAATAAGGCCTTTATTTAACAACTCTATTAATGAAGTGCAAGAGGGATTAATAATCTTCTCATTTTCTTTGGTATGTTGGTTAGTAGCAAGAATCAAAAGTACTACTGATTCTTTTTTATGAAGGCAAATTTTAAACAACTGTCTGAATCCAGACATGAAAAATAACAAGTTTACCCTTAAGAGCAATATAGTTAGTGTAAGTAAAAAAATAAAGATCTGCTTTGAAGTAATCACAGCACGTAGTAAAATTGTATGTTAGGTTTCAATAGAGCATTTGTTCATCACAGGAATAGATGTCTTTATTACTAACAGAGTAAAATTTCATTAGGACATATTTTTGAAAGAAAACTATGGAGAAAATTATCTATCTGATAAGTATAGTATGTATATAAATGTTAAATAAAATATGTATCTATCATAGGCCACTAAGGTGAGAAAGTGGTTTTTTGTTATGAGCCTCCATGAAACTGCAGTACGAATGTGCTTTCTGGAATTACAGAAAAGAGTGATAAAATTCTCAAGTGTGCTTAAGTTGGTTAATTGTCTGTGTGTACATAAATTTCTTTGGAATACTCCAGAATATTCTTAATTTGGATTTTATCTGACTTTGGGTAAAGAAATGTATTTTACAAAAAGAAGTTGGCTATGTATTACTGTAAAACTTCAGGTCAGGAGGAAAGAACACTCTATGAACGGTTTTTATTCTAAAATATACTGTTGCTATGACTACTTGAGTAGCTCTTAAGGTGAGGTCCTTTTTATTTAAAGTATTTTTAGAACTTTAGTTACCCTAACAACAGGCTACACTAAAAATAGTAACTTCTAGCAAGTTCTTGTTTACAAAGAAAATCTCATCTTTGTCTTTCCTGATGAAGTTCTAGTCATTAAATGATGTCAAGGATAAAAGAAACAAAACTTCAAAATCATGTTTCACATATTTATCTTCCCTCAGCTTTAGTCGACACAGCAGCAAATAATCTCTGTTGATAATTTCACTGGATTTTTTATTATGAGCAAATCAGATAATCCAGATGGAAGAGTAAGAAAAATATTTTTGGCTGTCAGAGCATAGTATGATATTGTATTTAAGTAGATACATATTTTTAAAATAGGTTGAAGTATTTTATATAACTTCCCTTACTTCAGTTAATAATAGGGAGTAATACACAGTCAGGCTCCATTCCTATAAGAAAAAAATGTTTACTTTTTCTTACTAAATCCGATGTCTTTACCAGACATGAGTGGCATTGAGTTCTAGAAGAATCATCCTTCTCGCTCACTATCAAATGGTCAATAGCACAAGTCAAGACTATAAGAACTGGATTGGTCATTTTTTTTCTGAAACATATTTCAATTGAATGTATGGACTGTCAGATGGATTTAAAAATGAGTATTCTATCATTTTTAAAGGGTTATGGTTTATGCCTTGATGTGTGGTAGCTGATAATAAGTGGAACATCGCTGGAGTTCATCGTGGTCAACACAAGCTTTATAAAGCTCATCAAGAACAACCATGTAGATCAAAACAGTCTGGAAAGGGGCTGACTGAGTAAGAATTTAGAAGAAAATAATTGGCTAAATTAAAAAACAATCCAGTACGCGGTAAGGTCGGATATTCTCTAAACAAGAGGCTGCTGAAGTCAAGCTCAATAATACATCCATCACAACAGGGACCTGGCCAGTCTGAGTTCATGGCTGAGCTGATCCTTGTGCAGTCATTTCTAGGATGAAGAGACACACAAAGAAGCAGGTCACAGTTACCTGAATCTCTGAGCAGCAGAAATAAACCAAATTCCTCTGTAGTAGCAGACTGTTCCCATTTGTTACACTGTCACAATTTATGGCTTGGGAAGTTGAGACTTTTCCTCCTTCCTGTGGGAGGGTAAGGCAGAATAAGAACTGTCCAAAAGCACACTACCAAAACAGATTGTGGAATTTCTATCCTTGACATTTTCAGGATTTTTCTAAACAAATGTTGTCCTGCTCTAAAACTGGTAATAACACTACTTTTTGTAGATTGCAGGGCTAGCTAACCTCCACAAGTGTCATCCAACAAATATTTCTACCATTCCATGATTTCATTGCCTTCGTTATGGAGACTGTTCCAGAAGTTTTGTCATTTATGTCATCTTCTCTGAAACTTTTCTAGCTGTAGTGTTCCTTTTGCTTTTTTTTTTTTTTCATCTGATCTACTATATTCTTTTTTTATTCTGAAATGTTAAATTTATTCCAAGTGCACCATTAACTTTAAGTAACTAAACACTCAGCTTAGAAATTATGAAGTAGTACTCATGGGCTTTAGTATATTCAAGATAAGGTCCTTAAGTAAGTGTACACAAAAAGAGCTATTATTCATTCATAAAATTTTTTCAATATTTCCTAAATCTATATTTTGTACTGATTTAAAGAATAATATTGCATATTTTATTCTCCCTACAATATTTTCTGAGGATGATCTATTAAAACATTTTACCTTACTTCTTGGTCTACAAACTTGCTGTACCTTGACTGAAAAAATTAATTTATCTATCATTTGGAAGGACAGCCATCAAAAATACCCCAGACTATTAGGAGGCTTGAGTATAGGTTTTTTCTCAAGTCCACAAATGCCTCTTTTAACACAAAGTTTAAGGATATATTTCATTTTGAGCATACAGAATGTTCCATCAACTTCAGTGCCTAAGATTCACGGCAAGGAAATATGGTAATTTCCACGTAGAATGCATGAAAACCAATCCAGGGATCAATCTTAAAGCTACTGATTCAGAGGCCACTGGTGACATTGTTATTACTAGTGTAGTGGTAGTACCACGAGCTGATGTGTGGGTTAATCATAAAATTTAAAGAGATTTGATCTCTTCCCTGACAACTTTAAAATCTGTGTATAAGTGCTGCTGACACCTTCTCAACAAGGAAGGGGTTGATAAAGAAAAAAGAGCTGAAAGGAAATTAATGAATAGAGAAGAGAAAATTATCAGACTATTAACATGTAAACTTTGACATTTACTTGGGAAGATGAAAGTATGAATGTTTTATATTTCCAATGTGATGCACATCATGTGGAATAGAGGGATCTTCTGAGTTTAGGATTTTGGAAAGACTGCTATCTAAACCTTTGAAATAGCAGGTTCCCCCGGACTTAGAAAAAGAAACAAATGCACCAATACACATATACCAATACACATAGAGGAGGTAACACGAAAGCAATTAAAAATTGTTGGTATTTTAAAATGTTGGTGTTGTCAAGGTTGTGCATATTAGATATGCATGCACCAGTAAGAAATACATAGTCAGTTTATAAAGACATTCATTATGAAATAGTCCCAAGAGAAATAAGAATCATTGAGAGATTTCTCTGTAGGAAAAACTGCATATTTTGTTTCCAGCAGAGAAAAAAACAAACACATCCCATGGTCGCTAATTTAATCTTCACTGCAGGTACTGAAAAACATCAACATTTGCTTCAAAGAGGTTTAACATGCACCAAATTTTGTTTTCCACTAGGCAAATAGAAAGTCCTGTCTCAGTAAAACCAGCTTCATTGCTGCTTAACACTAGGGTGGCCTTCTCAAATATATCAGTAGAGAGATTTAGAGATGTCCTGTGGTCCATTAAGCAGGTGTAAGATACAGAGATGGATTGCTGTCCTGCAGGGCTGCAAAGTCACTAACATCTTTGTACTGATCAGTCATTTAGCATAGATAACTATCAGCAGGCTCTTTCATATGAGATTTATTGCAGAGGAGCAATGGAAAAGAATGCTATCTTTAGCAGAAGTGGTTTTACTCATGTAATGATTAAGTACAAGATTTATATGAGCATGGATTGTCTCAAGCATTCTAAAAAATGGGGTTTTTTGGTTGCCAGAATCCCTAACAGTTTGTGGAAAATGGGTAGTATGCTTATCATCTTATAAAATAAGGACCTATGTCACAGTTAAAATGAAAAATAATAATTTGTCCAAGTCAAAACATGCAAAGACACACTTATGTGCTGTTGGTTTTACCTCATTAAAGGTGTGTTAAAATCAAAATGTGCAATTTAACCCTTATCAGTATATTGGATTTGAAATGAAGTTCTATGGTATCTCAAAATTAGGCAAAATAGGCATTCATCATTAAAAAAATATAATCTGTTGTGCAAGTCTTGGATAACAACTTAAAGTCTAAAAAAAAAAAAAAAAAAGAACAGGGGTGATTCACATACAGATGGCATTTCCTTGAAACAGCTTCCTAACTTTTGATAATTACAGGTTTAGCAGTTGTCAGAGCTGAATATTCCATTAAGACCTTCTGATTTTATAAGACTTGATGGAACTGTCTTACACTAAAGTGTTTAATTGCCCTTAAAGATATTTATACTGGAGGCCCCTACTGTATCCTAACTCTGTGATGCAGTTTTCTAGCAGGTGAAAAAGTATCTCTTGTTGTTTCATTTCAACCGTTTTATTACTACATTGATTGCTGCCTAATTTTTAAGATGTGTAACAGGTGGACTTTTGCTATTCAGCCTTTTTATACCACACATGACATTTATAGACCTTTATTAAAGCTTATTTTGACTATATCTGTTCCTGTTAGCCTTGCATGACCCATTTACTATCCCCTAATATGTCATTATTTCATTTTTTTCATTCCCATTTCAGGGAATCTCAGAAATTGATTTCCACTTCAGTGATAATTTTGTCAATGTGTTCCATACCTTTTTAGTTCATTTGGAAGCAGGGAAACTAGACTTGATCACAATATTGAAGATCCAGGTGCATCAAAGATTAACATAATGATATAATTATATTGGGTTTTGCTTCCTAACATTCTAGTACCACTTCCAGCTGTCACTGGCAATTTCAGAACATGTTCAAAAGCCTTTCTAAGGTTTGTTTCCTGACTTTTAATGACTAAGACTTATCGCTATGCATGCATAACTAGAACTGTTCTTCTACATACTCTATGTTGTTTTTATTAATCCTGAATTTCCCCTGTTATTTCATTATCCAATTATATTTTAAAGCCAACATTACACTGATTAACTTGAATAATTTGGTAGGAGCATTGAATTTTGTTAATTATTTTCCCATTTCTTTTGTGAGATCATAATACCTTTACATTAGGGTCCATATGCTGTTGATCTTCTTCGTCCATTAAAAAATTGAATACTTATTTCTATCTTTGTTTCTTACCTTCAAATATATTAACCATGAACAGATCATGCCTCTTTTCACCTGTTTCTATCAAAGTCTGGTGAAAGTCAGTGTCCAGATTTCTTTTTTAAATTCATGGGTGCATTTGCAGCATTACCATCTTCATCTGAATGCTTTTTGGCAATTTCAAAGAACTTGAGTTTATGATGCATTATTTCCTTTATACCCTGTATCAACACTAATTCAGTATACAGTATATGTCTGTGGGATGCACCTATATTAGTACTTCAGATCCCTAATTAGAATCACAGAATTTTTAAGATTGGAAGGGACCTGAGGAGGTTGTTGATCCAACTTCCTGCTGAAAACAGGTTTATCTATGATATTAGGCTGGGTTTCTCAACACTTGATTCAGTCAGATCTTGAAAACCTTTAAGGATGGAGATTCATCATACCTTTGGACAACCTCTTCCAGTTCTTAATGGTGGAAAAGTTTTCCTTAACTTCAGATAGAGCCTCTACTGTCTCCATTCCTATTGCTTCTGATTCTCCTATCATGCACTACTGTGGAAAGTCTGAATCCATACTCTTAATATACTCTACGTAGATATTGGGAGACCCTTTGATTGCTTTCTTTTCATGTGAAAATCTGGACATTTGATCAGAGAAGTTGTCTAGACTGGTAGTTCATCCCTAGTTGATCCATACTGGCTGTTTCCAAGAACCATTTTTCTTTCATGAGTCAATCACAAACATTTAAAATAATTTTACCCAAAAATACATAATATAGCTGCTGAGACATAGTTTATTGTTCAGATAGTCAACTCTGATGAATATAAAGGAAGTTAAAACAAAGTCTGGACTGTCCCCCTAAATAATTGAAATAGATATTTAGGGAAAATGTAGACTTATTTTTTGCTACCTTTAAAATTCAGCCCTTTGAAGATCTGTGCAAAATGTCCTATATTATTTATAGAACCACAAACTTTAGGAAAAAATATTCTGTATTTATAAAAGGTGGACTAAAGAAGTTGCCAAATCTTTACCATGACTTTACAATCTAATTAAGAATCTGTATTCAGCTGAAATGACAGAAAACAAGTAATTTTTATTATTATTGGAAAAAATTGACATCATATGCCAAATGAGAAGAGTAACATCAGAGAAGTCATGCTTTCTTCAAACACTGAAATATCACGTCAGTAAGAAAATATTCTAGTCCTGCTGTAGGCTGAATTTTAATGGATGCCCATGATATGCTGAGAGCTGTAAATATTTGTTTCTTATTTAATGCATTATTTCTACCTCCATCTGTTGTAAGTGGCATTTTATGGGAATGAGTTCTTGAAAGAGGCAGTTTTACTGCTTATAGTGTGATGCAAACAGTACACTCCAAATAGAATCAAGTGAAAAGACGAAAATATATGCTTGCATTTGTGCACAGCTGTCCAGTTACATATACTGTTACAGAAACTCTTCAACCTACTTATGATGTAAATGGCTATTAGGTCATTTGTATGCGTGTCATTTAAACAAGATTTTGACCTCATCTGGACTAAAACATTAATTTATTAAGAATTATGTTTTATTGACCAATATTATTTTATTTAAGCAGTCCCCTGGAAAATAATTGATTAATTAACCAGATTGCTTTTTTATTCCTCTCAGCTTTACACAGAGCATTTAGTCTCAACCCTTACTCAGCAAAACCCGCATTATTTCATAAGTGTGCAGAGTGTGTGTCTACTCATCTCCATTAAGCAGAGCACTGTCATTCACAACCTATTCATCACAGCCATTAATCATGTGTATGCAGATGGTGAAATAGGATAAGACTTTTGCAGATTTGCTCTAAAAATTGATTTTTTTTCTTTAATTTGAGAGCAGAGAAGGTGAAGTTGAATACAATTTTCATATTTGTGCACAGTCTTATTAGCATCTACTTCCTCATGTCTTGAAATAAGGCATCCTCAGAGCCTGGTTATTTTTTGTCTCTCAAATTTTCTTCTGTTGTCTTTCAGTGGAACAAAATGTTATTAGAGAGAAATTAAGAATTTTTAGGTTCCCTAAAACCAAAAAAGTAAAATGGTAAGAGGAGCTAGCTTGAACTAAAACCATTCAAATTTTTCTTAGTTAAATGGAGATAAAGCCTTTTTTTAATATGGAACAGAATGTTTTGTTTATTGTGTCACTTGAATTTTAAAAACTGCTTCAAGAATATTAGATTCACATTAAAGTTAATTTAACATTTTAAAGTAGGGTTTTTAAAAAGTATTCTAAGAAAATATTTAGCATTTCCCAGGTAAAATATTTTAATAACATGGCCTTCTTCATTTACCAAATACTTTTTTTCAGGTAAAGTGATGCATCATGTTTAATTGTAATACACAAAAAACCCACAAACAACAGAACCAGACCCTGGTGAATCTCTAGTTTCCAGTGAATATACTGTTCTCTTGGCTTTGCTTCTGAGGCTTATTGCTCAAGAAAGCAGAAGTTTTTAATGGACTATTATATTTAAGAAACAATTTCTGACTCTTTACCATGTCAGATTACCCTGAAATTGTAAAATTATGACCCTGGTACTGGCAAATATAGGTTGTCTCTTAATTTTTCTGAAGGCAAGAAATTAGTTACAGTCCCCTACAATTGGGCAAAAATAAATAAAAAAAAAACTGTAGGAAGAGAGGGTTCTGAGGCTGTTCTCATGGGTGATAACATTTATGTGAAAACCTACACCAGCCGGCCCTAAGACAGATCCACAACTGGCCAAGATGGAGCCCATCAGCAACAGTGGTAGCATCTCTGGAGTAACAAATTTAAGAAGGGTAGAAGTTACTGTGCAGGAGCAGGAGCAGGAGCAGCCAGAAAAGAGAGGAGTGAGAATATGTAAGAAGAACAACTCTGTGAACACCAAGGCCAGTGCAGAAGGAGGGGAAGAAGGTGTTCCATGTGCTGAAACAGATTCCCCAGGAGCTATGGTGAAGACCATGATGAGGCAGGCTGTCCCCCTGACGCCTATGGAGTTCCATGGAGTAGTAGAGATCCACCTACAGACCATGGAGGACCCCATGTCTGAGCAGGTAGATGCCTGAAGTAGGCTGTGACCATTGGGAAGTCTGCACTGGAGCAGACTTCTGACAGAACCTGTGGCCCTTGTCCAAAGAAGAGCCCATGTGGGAGCAAGTTTAATAGCAGGGCATGTGACCCCACAGGGAACCCATGCCAGAGCAGCCTGTTCCTGAAGGACTGCACCCTGTGAAAGGGACTTAGGCTGAAGCAATTCATGAAGAACTGCAGCCCATGGGAAGGATTCATGTTGGAAAAGTTCATGGAGGACTCTCCCTTGTGGGAGAGACCCCATGCTGGAGCAGGGAAAGAGTGTGAGTAGTGTTCCCCATGAGGAGGAAGGAGAGTCAGGCCAGTATGTGAGAAACATTCCTGTTCCATGTTCAATTCCATGTTCCCTTGCACTGCTGGAGGCAGGAGGTAGAGAGTGAAGTTAAGCCTAGAAAGAAGAAGGGGCAAAGGTGTTTTATTTCTCATTGTCTTGCTACAATTTAATTGGTAATGCATTCAGTTAATTTCCCTAAGTTGCATCTGTTTTGCCTGTGATGGTAAATGGTGAGTAATTTCCTCTTATCCTTGCCTGGACCCATGAGCTTTTCATTATGCTTTTTCTCCCCTGTCCTGCTGAGGAGAGGAGTGACAGTGCAGCTTTGGTGGGTACCCAGCATCCAGCCATGGTCAGCCCACCACAGAAACATGGAAAGACTGACAGCATGGTAGTTATTTACAATGTACAGTTGGACTCCATGATCTTATTTTCCAGCCTACATGATCCTATGGCTCTGTGGTCGAGAACTGACAGAGAGCAGGTTAAAGTCAGACACTGGCAAAAAGGAAGAGTCATTGCTTTTCTTATGCTTCACTACTTTGTATGCTCCATATAGAGAAACTGACATAATCAGAAATTTCTGTACATAGGTGTAATGACTTGAAGGAATTTTTAAACATTCAAAGAAAAAGATATGGTTCCATTTTTATTGAGATATGGCTAACACTGACTCGAATAGAACTGGCTTTGCCCCACACACTACTGTATTTTAAAAAAAAATTATTATCCAGTGCATTAGTATAAATTGCATTCAATAATTGTGTTTTATTGAAGAAAAAATCAGGTACTAGTATATATTTTACTGAAATTCATTTATTGCCAAATAAAATATATGTGCTTGAACAAAGCTTATCAAATAAGTTAAACACAGGGGGAATTTAAATTTAAATTTTATTTCAAAATAAACTTATTAATTCCCTTGGATATCTTCAATGACGATTTTTTCAGAAGACAGCCAGGAGTGTAACAATAGAGAGAAATTACTTGAGTTAAACCTGAAGGCAAACATGTCATATACTCTTTAGACAGGTCACATGTTCTCATGATGTGTTGACAAGTGTTTCTTTTTGACCATGTTAGCCTCCTAAATTAATAGAATGTGGTGGGTTCTTTGTTTTGTTTTGTTTTTTTAATAAAGTTATCTTCAAGCAAGTTACCTTTGACCTTCATCTGAAAATCATGGGATGAAAATTTCAAGCTGCGAAGAATATTTAAAAGTATTGAAACTAAAAATAGAAATGACAAAAATTTATGGAGATCCAAACAACCAGCTATTTCATTTAAGGAGGATATTGTCATGCTATAGTGATTTTACCATCTTGAGGTATTGGAATACAAATATACAGACTTGTCCTAATTGAAGCATGATGCTGTTTTGCTTGCATAATGTTTATTCTGAAGGAATAAGAAGCAGTAATATTATGGGAAGCTGTAGAATGAGCTGAGAACCAGAAGAGCCCACTCTAAAAGGAAAAAGAATTAATTTTAAAAGAATTTTACTGAAAAATAAATTAACACTATTTAATAGAATTAAAATTATATAATAGAAACAGTGTTTGAAGTCAATACATAAATGTTAAATTAATAAAACCTAAGAGAAATATCTTAATTTCCAAAGAATTACTGATTTAAATGAATAAAAGTTCTCAAGTGGCTGGTATTCTTTCCCAATCTGTTACGTTGTGATGAAATTAGCATCTCATTGCTAATGTAGGTAGAAACTGCATAAACACACAAAAGAAAAAAAACTCCAGGATAGAGTTTATTTTTATTGTATAGCCATTAAAATCATGCTCTGTGGCATGTGAAGATATTTGTTTCCTTGAGTTGACTTTAGGCAGACATGAGTTAACCTCTAGCATAACCTTATCATCTGTGGTTATTTAAACAGTTTGATCTGTGGCTGTTGTAAATTGGCCAGGGGAAACCTGAGGTTTTCTTGCTTTTTGCATGATTTCATTTCACAGAATCATAGAATTGTTTGGGTTGGAAAGGACTTTAAAGATTATCAAGTTCCAAACTCCTGCCAAGGACAGGGACACCTCTCACTACACCAGGTTGCTGCTCCAAGCCCTATCCATATATAGATATATCTGATCTAAATCTGCTTTTTTTCAATTTAAAGCCATCACGCCTTGTCCTGTCACTGCATGATCTTTTAAGATGTCCCTCTCCAGCTTTCTTTTGGGTCTCCTTTAGGTACTGGAAGGTTGAAATAAGGTGACCCTGAAGCCTTCTCTTCTCCAGGCTGAGCAACCCCAACTCTCTGTCTGTCTTCATAGAGGAGATGCTCAAGTCCTCTGATCTTCTTCATGGCCCTCTGGACTCACTTCAGCAGGCCAGTGTCCTTTTCATGTTGGCGGCTCCAGAGATGGATGCAGTTCTCAAGGTGGGGTCTCACAAGAACGGAGTAGAGGGGGAGAATCACCTCTCTCAACCTGCTGGTCACATTTCTTCTCATGCAGACCAGGACATATGCTGTTTTTCAGGGCTGCAAGCACTCATTCATATTCTTCTCATCAGCCAGCACCCCCAAGTCCTTCTCCTCACATCCACTCTGAATCTGTTCTCTACCCAGACTGAATTTGTGCTTGGGATTGCCCTGACCCATGTGCAGGATCTTGCACTTAGCATTTGATTCTACCTCCTTTGAAATCTTCTATGGTTTAATTTAAATTAGAAACCTTTTATACAGTTACATGAAATGTCTAGAAAAGTCTGTAAGTATTAATACATGCTCTCTAACATTCTCTCTATATATGTTTTCATAATTTTTTGCATTTGAAGGGGTCTGTATTTCTACAGTATTTAAGATGTGTAAGAAAATTTGGAGTTCATTGATACTAGTAAAGGTTTTTTGAACCCATTCTTGAAAGAACTGTTGTATGACAGAGGGAACTATCACTGCAATTCTGTGATTTCTGTTAAAGAGTTTCTTACACTCAGCCTGTGTAATGGTCACAAAATAGGCCTGAATGGTTTATTTAGTATTGATAATGAGTTGTACAAATGCCTGGGTTAACTGTGGAAGAAAAACATTTAATAGTGTAACTGTGTTTTGCTTTAGCTAAGCTGCACTTGTTGCTGGAATGGATAGAAAGAGAGTAATGGTCAGTGCCTCTGAGCTACTAGTCCAGGTCTCATGGTGAATAAAAAGTGTGACCTAATCCTGAAGTGGGAAAGATAGTTTAGTATCTGGAAACATGTGGAAAAGGGAGGTCCCTGAAATTTCCAACTTAGGAAGAATTCTCTGTGAAGCATAGTAAGGATATCGGCAATTCTTATCACTGGAAAATAGATCACTTTTCATAAATGTATTATTTTTATATAATGCATCTCTAATTAGCAGACATGAACAGTGTTTTGCATATTGGTATTCTTTAACCAGCAGTGGAAATTTCAAACAGATTTATCTTTATACTACATAAATATATATATATATATCAGAAAACAGATGCAGTTTATAAATTTGCAGGTTAGGATTTATGATTAAAGTGCTGTGCCTGCAAAAAACCCCCCACATTTCTTGGGAGTGCTAATTTAAGAAAGATGATCAAAGATGAATATAGTCATTCTTCTATGTTTAAACTTGAAACATTTAATCAGGTTTTTTGTATTAAAAGAGGACCACAGAATATTAAAAAAGAGGCAAATGCAATCCAGACTTATCTAGAAATCCCTTTACCTGCCGAAATGAAAAAGAACCAGTAGGATTCACAGCAACTTCAGGTTACAGCTCATTCATAGGAATATACAGAACCTAAAGTATAACTGTGAGAGGCAAGTCAAGGATTTCCAAGCAATATTTCTATTCCTTGCAATATCTTCAATAGTATTTTCTGTTCAAATGCTAATTGTAAACACTAGTTATATGTTCATAATACATTTTTGAACAGAGCAAATGCCATTAATCCTGTCGGGGTTCAGTTATCACAAGGGACACAGATTCTATAACTCATTTTGAAAAGTCAGGTCCCCTAGTACATCTCACTTAGCTATTCCTATTTTAAAGATGCAATCTTAAGTCCATCTCATGTTTGCAAAATGATGCACATGAAAAGTTTCAAGCTCAGTCAATAGTAGAAATGGGAACTAAGAGTCCAGCAGCAAATCTCAGTCTTGTGTATATTATCACTGTTTAATCTCATCATTGTACATCACTTTCTTTGGGTCACAAGAACTTAAGGGAATTTTAGATTAATTTCTGTACTGTTGCAGATGACTCTTGCTGATTTTTGATTTTTTCTTTTTTTTTCACAACTTAAGAAAAATACAGAAAATTATTCCCAAAAATATAACTGAGTATGTCTATATAGTTTCTATTCTGACAAAGATGGTGTGATATTAGAAAAGGTTCAAAGGGTCCATTTGAAGTGATCATAAAACAAGAGGAGGCTGTCGCTTTTTGCAGAGTTGTACATTAATGGCTCTGTTGACAAATTCAAAGCAGCCACTGAGCTCTAGCTGTTGTAAAATTCTGCACAGAAATACAAGGATACACAAGTTAGTTACATTCCATTTTAAAGCTGATGGACTGCTTATCAAAATATTGACTTTCCAAGACAGTAAGTTTTGACAGCTGCATGATATCTCTTACCTTAACAATGTGTCTTAAATACATGACCATCCTCATTTAATTTGGTGATTTTTATTTAAATTTTATGCAATTATAAATAAACTGATGCTTGTCACTATCAAATTCAAAATCAGAAAATAGCTGTACTTCATGTTTTAAAATACAAAAATAGCATAAATAATCTACATCCCCTAAAAATAAATCTCTTAGGACTCTACAGAGTTCAGTAATATTTCCTTAGCTTTTATGTAAAAAAGTGAAGTCAATAAAAATTTTTCACTGTTTCACTGGGAGGATGATCATGCTGGGGAAGAAAAAATGTATTAAATGCTTTATTATAAGTAAAGGAGAATGCAAAACTTTTCAGTATCCAATGCTGTCAAAGTGATTTCAAGTATCGTGGCAAAAATTCCTTTTCTCTTCACAGTCTTGGTATACAATGAATGAGCTCTTTGACTATGGAAATAGAGTGTCACTTCCTTAAGTCCTGTGCAATTATATTGTGTTCTGAAAGACTGGCTTGCTTAAGCTTATGGAACCGTTATGTGGAAATGTTTTAAGGTGTAGACTAAATGCTTAAAACTATCTAAATGACTTTAGACTAACCCAAGTCTCATATTTAGACATTTAGGAATGTCAAGGTATGTAAATCTCATAAAAACCCAGTAAAGAACCTATTTTTCAGAACTCCTTCAACTTGAAGAGTCTAAAATGAATGATTGCCTCCAATATGAACTACTTGCCTAAATTTGGATGCCTACACATTTTCAGAAACACATCTAAACTTAGGCAAAATTATCCATGGAAAGTATCTTACATCGAAATAACTGAATTGCACTATACTTGTTTTAATTTGTGAAAATTGTTTAGTAACTCCAAACGTTTTTCTTCAATGAAAAGAAGTGTGAAACATAAAATTCTGGTTGAAATGTTTTCCCAAAAGCAAGGAGGCTTATTTCACAAGATTCAAGTATATTATTTCTTTTTTTTTTCCCATAAAGGAACATCCCTGTCATCAGGCTAGATACATTCTTTTTCCCCCAGTCTGAATGCAGATAATTTTAAAAAACTAAGTTTAGAGCTGTTTCTATACCAGAAGCCACCTGAACTAGGATTTCACCTTGTCAACATCAATACAGACTTCAAGCCACTCAGTTCTCTCCTGAAAGTAGGGCCGAACAACATGGTGATGCTATTTTAATGAGGAGTTGGAAAAGCAACCTCCTTATTTTTACTCCAAAGTAATAATTTGTGCTAAAGAAGTAGAATAACTCGATTTAGTAATTTTCACCAAGACCACTTCTACTTTGCTATATGATACTTGAAAATGAAACATAAGGGAATTTTACTGGGGATACAATGAAAAGAGAAGTCAACCTCTACTTTTCCTTTATAAAGTGTGGGATTGTTGCAGTCAGGTATGGACAAATTATAGGTTCAGATAAAACAAATTTACAGGTTAGAGCAGATGAAAAAGGGAGCACAGTGTTTACATATTTGCTTCCAGGTCTTTCAGTGCACTTTGCAAATTCATCAACTAAAACTCCTAAATCATATATGCAAGAGAGGTGGAATTCAGCTTCTTGCATTCACAAAAAAGTGCTGTAATTACCAGTCTAGGGCATTCATGATTCTTCACTTGAGTGGTCGAAAATTAAGAACACTGCTGCGGTGGTTGAAGCCACCCCGAGGGTGGCCAAAGAAGAGACAAGCCTGACGAGTGGTGGGAAGGCAGCACTGTGTGACATCTCCCTCCGAGTTTATAATGTTTCCTTCCTGTTACAGTTATGTTAATTCAGTTCCAATGGTTGGTCAGTTATCCCCCTGCCTGCCTTTATTTCCCCCAAGCTCAACATCCCATTGGCCTGGTCCCCTTCTCCCCACCCCTGCTCTTCCCTGGTTGGCCCCCCTTGCATTGTCCCGCCCCCGTTCCGCCCCTGAGCCCTGTCCCTGTTGGTTGACCCTCTCCCTATAAAAGGTGACATTCTAGGCTCTTTCTCTCTGTCCCTAGACTCTTCTGAGCTTAACAAACTCAGGAATCCATACAACAGACCCCTCTCACCTCTTAGTCCGGAGTCAGTCCTTCTTCAAGCAGTGTCTGTGGCTGCTATCTCACCAGCAGGGCTGTAGCCTGCAGCTGGGATCAGCAGGATCCTGCCAGGGACCGCCGGGTGCTGACGGGAGCCCAGGCTGGGAGCCCTTGGGAACACACGGGGCTGCGGGTCTGCCTCAGACCCCGAGGAGAAGTGTTACGTTTTGTAACATTTTATTTACAGAACACAGTTTTTCTTCTGTCAGTTCTAGAGCTTCATTTTTTTTTAACATTATGGAACCAACAGGCAGTGAGAAATCAAGCACGTTACACACTCCAGATGAACTGCAGCATATCAAAACTATACAGATTTTGTAAACCAAAACAAAACATAAAATACATTTGCACAGAATGTATCATCATAGACGTAATAGAAAACTCTGTCCTGTATTTTACGATCTCCATTTATCAATGCAATGATTAATGGAATAAAGAATAAATGGAAAAAAAGAATAAAGAATAAATCATCGCAAATTATTTGGATTTCAGTAGTGACAATATCACATTCCTCTTCTTCAATAAATAGTTGTTTCTGAGAAATATGTAGAAATTCTAGAAATAGTGGGGTGAATCTAAGCATGAAACTTTTGTATGGAAAATAATTTTCTACTGAAGTCCATTACATTACGCAGTAGATTCCTTTGGGAAGCTGTAAGAACCTGGGGTTTGGGGTTTGTTCCTAAATTAAATTAAATTAAAATGTCTAAAACAGCTAAATCAGTTGAAGCACACCTTTTGGAGCAGCTATAGTAGACCACATGAACAATAAACTCATTGGGACTCTTTTAGTTTCAACTTCTATTATTACAAATAATTTTCTTTCTGGTAGTTAAAAACAGTGTTCAAGTATGAATAAAGTTTGATTAATTGAGATCTAAACAAATTATTTATATGTTAGGCAGAAAAGGTGGGGAAATTCTGGAGAAAAAAATCAAAGAAAGGGAAGAAATGTACTGTGTATTTATATAATAAATGGCTGTGTTTTACCATGTTGTTTATATAAATATATAAAAAACTACCCTGCAAAGTCTTAAAAGATTTTTTATTAGACATTTCCAGCCCAGAAGAATTTTTTTCTGACCTCAAGTCCTGTTTTAGAGAAATGTGGAGGATCACATGCTGGATTGATCAAGATAATTTGTACGCACATAAGCTTTCATCCTTATTTCTGCCATCTAGAAAAAGAATATATTTCCAAAACTTAAATTTTCCATTTTTTTGTAAATGAAAGTGTTATTCTTTACCACAGAATATTTACTGTTGAGGACCTGAGCTGAGGACCTCTCATTTTTGAAGTGCGGCTTTCAGAATAAGGGGTCCGTGAGTCAGTTTTGGCTTTTGTTGCTCAGTTCTATCATTGTGTCTGATCAAAGTACCTGACTTACACCTCTGTTTCTCTGTGAGCAGATCATTCTTGTTATAGTCTTTGAAATCACCTTGACTGCTAACTTTAAAGTTAGAAATAGTATAATTTTCCTGGTATGCTGAATATTTTTATTTGAAAGCCTTGGAAAATAACAGGATTGTGCAACTATAGAGCAGATACTTATAAACAAAGTGTGGTTCATTTTGCTAAATTATTTAGACCAGCTGAAGGTGGTTTTGAAGCAAAAATACAATTATTAACTGACTTATGTTTGGCATTCCCTTCAGCCTCTACACAAATATGGTGTATACTGGTGTTTGAAAACCCAGTAAAATCTCATCTTTTGTAAATCTTGATTCTCAGTACGCCCATGTCAGCTTCAAGAAGCTGACAGCTTCTGCTTCACTGTAGGGTTCTCCTCTTATTCGGTTGCTGTCTTTTGATCTTACTTCTTTTGACCAGAGCATAAAATCCTCATTGCCAAGAACTGAAGAGTAGAGTCTTCCCAGTTTTAAATTTTGCTATTGTTCTTCAGTGGATTTTTCTCACCAAGAGATTTTTCCTCCTCTTTTCGGCTGAGCTTCTCAATAATTAGGAAAAAACCTCTATTGCTATACACTCAGGCAAGGCAATGCCTGACATATAATTTTGAGATGTGTATTACTTAAGGCAAAATGAACAAATCTAGCCTACACAAAAATTTGGAGAATACACTTTGTTATCTAACAAAGACATCTAAAACTGTCCAGCCTGAAAAAGAAATTCAACATATTCTATAAAGTATTTATTTTCCCTATTATGAATGGCATTTCAATGAACTTAAGTATTCCTTAAAAATAGGATCATAGTCCATAATGATGCGTTTTTATTTTTTCTTGTATTTTTTACAGAAGTTTTCATTCTAGAATTTGTAAAAGCTTTTAATTTAAAATATTTAAATTCCACAATGCCAATCTATCTGCATACAAATATTATAATCATGTTATAAATAAAATTGTAATAAATATCCTTTATTGCCAAATAAATTAGCAACTTTCTCTTTTAATTAGAGGAAAAAATTGGAATTGCAATTGTGACATTTTCTAAAAATGAAGAATTTGATACATGGGTATGTTTAACCTTCAGTACTGTCAGTAATCAAGCAAGATAAATAGGAACCAATTTTGCATTTCCTGTAAAACATTTGCTCCAAAGTACAGTAAGATGAGACTCACAGTTTGCCCAAATACCTATTTTCAGTAGTTGAAACAATTTCTGAAACTAACAGAAATTCAGAATTCTTCTGAAATATGAATAATATATTTGAGAAACAACTTTTTTACATATCATTTCCCCAAGCATAATCTTATTTAAAGGTAGTCATTCCACAATTGAAAAATAAAAGATTGTCTCCCTGGTTTTACAGGGCCCCATAAGTTGTAACACTGTAGCTGTAGTTTCCCATGCTTGTTCTGTAAACATGGTCCTTGTTTTCCTTAACCAGCCGGGATTGTTTTGCACTTGTGGAATTGTTTTTCATTCCTTTCCCTGTGGTGGAGAAAGATGATTGACCATGTCTTTGTCCTGTAAACCTTCAGGGGTATTGACCCCTTTCACCAATCTTTGACTGTCCTTAGAACCCTATAAAAATAGGTAAATAAAGAAGGGCAGGGCTTTTGGTCGGTCCTACCTGGTGAAACCACTGCTGCTCTGTGACCCGCGTGTTTCTTCTGTTGCCGACTAACCAACAAAAGAGTATGGGAACAGAAAAGGAAGAATTTTCCACTCTCCTCTTTGAATAAAACCCTATCCTGAATTATGAGTTTTATAAATTTAATCTGCAGAATACTGCAATACAATGTTACCATCCTTAAAAAAATTCCATAATGACCAAGCACTAAATGCAGGCTGCCATACAGATTCACCTGTTGCTTTTGTACAGGGAAATATCAGTTAATCCAAAATTAAATTGTTATATTATAGCAGAAATATCTGGATTCAGCTGTTATTAGGTGAATTTTAATATAATGTATTCTGGAAGACATACCAAAGTTTCATTGTCAGCAATTTATATTTAATCTATTTTTGTTTGAAGTGGCGTGCTATAGCAGCTGCCCAATGCACGAAGCAGACACCCAGGAGGATGGCTGTACCTAGGTGGGTTATTGGCACAGAACTGCATTTGTAAATGTGCTGCAGCACACTGTTCGCACAGTCGGGTTAAGTGCTTTAATGTCAGCTTTACTATGGATGCAAGATGAGAAATTATGTCTTCTCTGACACAAAGTTTGAGGGGTGAGAAAAGCTGGTAAGAAATCCAAGATACAAGAACAGTCTGTCAACACCTTATTAATAACCTATACAAGAAAAGATACTTTATTCTAGGTTAGCACCTCACATCATTATGGCTTTTGTTGCTAAACTTTGAGCTTACAACTCACATAAATATTTGTTTATTTTTTTAGGAACACCTCCACAAATACATTTTAATCTCTTAAGGAAAAGAAGATTTTGGAGGGAGGGGAGGCAGATGGTCCAGGCATCAGATCATTTTATCATCCAGCCAAGGTCAACTCACCATGGTTCTTTTTGGTGAACAAAGTAGGGCTTGAGGAGTTCAAGACAAGGAGAGGTAATGGGCAAAATATGAACTGAATGGAGCTAGAGAATGAATAGTGGAATGATCATGGAAATTTCAGTTGTCATATTGTGGTGATGGGCCAAGGGGAGAAATGAGTGTAAATTGTCCACTTTCATTTGCTGTTGTGTTGATGTTATTTTGATTTTGGTGTGGGGAATTCTTTTTTTCCTTTTTTATATGAATGAAGTCTGTGAAATTTAGAAGATTGTGTGATAAATGTGTATTTGAATGATAATTCTTAAAGATATGATTCACAGAGGAGAANAATCCACCAACAATTTGTGGAGAACCCCATACTAGAGCAGATGGATGGCCAAAAGAGGCTGTGACTCCATAGAAAGCCACAGTGGAGCAGGCTCCTGGGAGGACCTGTGGCCCTGTGGAGAGAGAAGCTCTTGCTTGAGCAGGTTCGATGACAGGACTTGTGACCCCATGGGGGCAAACTGGAGCTGTTTTCCTGAAGAACTGCACCCCTTGGAAGTGACCCATACTGGATCTAGGTTTGAAATAGAACTTTTAAAATATTCTCCTGATACACAGATCCCAGACTTAAATCCAGATATCATCAGCCTGTTAAATATAGAAAGACCTTTCTAGATCCATCCATTTTAGATGGTCCTTTGCTCATCTCTAGAGGACTGTTCAGGCATAAATTTAAGTGCTGAAGCTCTGAAATGCAACAGCTGAGATGAGGAAAGAAATGATTACTGCTTTGTTCCTGAAATGAGCTGACAGTTCACTACAGACTGCTGTGAAACCTCCATTTCGAGATGTATTAAGAAAATTCAGGTGCNTGGGGAATTCTTTTTTTCCTTTTTTATATGAATGAAGTCTGTGAAATTTGGAAGATTGTGTGATAAATGTGTATTTGAATGATAATTCTTAAAGATATGATTCACAGAGGAGAATGTGGAATTTATTGTGTTTTCATGGCTGGGTTATGGGTGTGGGGTGTGGTAGAGGTGGATTTTCTAAGAAGCTGCCAAAAGCTTCCCCCGCATCCAACAGAGCCCACAGCAGACAGCTTCAGGTTGGACCTGCTGCTGACCAAGGTCAAGCCCATCAGTAGTGATAGTACTGCCTCTGGGATAACGTAGTTGAGGAGGGAGGGAAACCTCCTGCACAAATGTAAGCTGGAGAGAAAAGTGGGAATATGTGAGAAACAGCTCTGAAGACACCAAGGTGAGTTAAGAGGAAGGGAAGGGAAGGGAAGGGAAGGGATATGGGGATGGTTCAGTAATCAGAGGTTTCCCTGCAGTCCATGGAAGTCCACAGTGGAGCAGAAATCCACCAACAATTTGTGGAGAACCCCATACTAGAGCAGATGGATGGCCAAAAGAGGCTGTGACTCCATAGAAAGCCACAGTGGAGCAGGCTCCTGGGAGGACCTGTGGCCCTGTGGAGAGAGAAGCTCTTGCTTGAGCAGGTTCGATGACAGGACTTGTGACCCCATGGGGGCAAACTGGAGCTGTTTTCCTGAAGAACTGCACCCCTTGGAAGTGACCCATACTGGATCTAGGTTTGAAATAGAACTTTTAAAATATTCTCCTGATACACAGATCCCAGACTTAAATCCAGATATCATCAGCCTGTTAAATATAGAAAGACCTTTCTAGATCCATCCATTTTAGATGGTCCTTTGCTCATCTCTAGAGGACTGTTCAGGCATAAATTTAAGTGCTGAAGCTCTGAAATGCAACAGCTGAGATGAGGAAAGAAATGATTACTGCTTTGTTCCTGAAATGAGCTGACAGTTCACTACAGACTGCTGTGAAACCTCCATTTCGAGATGTATTAAGAAAATTCAGGTGCAGCTCCAGATTGGTTCATTGGCAGACTGGTAAATCAGGAATAAATGAATCAAGTTTATTTTTTTAATCGAAGTAACAATCAATACATAAAACCAGAACTCCTAAGTCTTCAAATATCTAATAATTGTTTTGCTTTATTTCATCAACTCTTAAACCAATTGACCAATATCCATGTTAGAAAAAGGTGGCACTTGGAGAGTTTTCTGTTCCTGTTGACAGCAACCATAAAACAGATTGCATTTTAGTACAAACTGGAAAGTTATAAGCTTAGAAATACATTTCTTTCACAGGCTTAAGAGAACTTCATATACTTATTTTCATACAGAGAACAAACCAACATGCATATGTACAGGATATGAAAACATGTTTAGGAGGGCATTAAAGATTGCTCAGAGTACAAGCCCACTCCCATGTGCATCACCGTGATGTACACCGTGATGCTTTCTGGTGAAAGATACCCCAACACACACCAGAAATCTTGATTGCTTGCATCTTGCTGTGTTGCACCTTTGACAGGTATCAGAGTCTCAAGTCATTCCTGAGAACAGAGCCTCCCAACTAAAAAAATTCCTTTCACCTTCCTGCCAGCTTTCTTAGCTGTGATTACTATTTCTGTCTCTGGGGATAAAGCTCCACATTTACTGTTATCCTAAACAGTCTCAAAATTATTTCATAAAAATACCTGGACTTCAGATTTTCACAAATAATTTAGTTCAATCAATCCTTCCTATGAAATGAAGGTAAGAGTTCTATAATTAACATTTTTACTTTGTGACCAGTCTAAGAGGTCATGTAGGAATATAATGGAAAAATATTTAAATCCATCTGTGCTTTTTTAGCCTCTCCGTGTCTAGCTTTAAAGAGGCATGATTTTTTTCCTTTTTCTCCCTCTTGTGAAAGTTTCCTACTGCCCATCCTGCTCTGCTTTAAATAGAATTTTAAAAAGAAAACCCACCAAAAACCCAGTGTGATCCTTGTGTTCTACTGATTCATACTTTTATCAATATTGTCACATACTATTGCTGTTAACTCTGTGTATCCACTGTTTTCAAATAGAAATGTCATGTGCTAACTGTAATACTGTAGCTAGTGATATTGTTTTAACTGTGAACATTATCAGATGGAAAATAATCTGATGTGAAACAAAGACTTGCCTTGCTGAATAGGTAGAAATTAATTAGGAACTTTAAAGAAGTAATACTTTTTAAATTGTCTGGATGATGGGTTTTTTTGGTTACTTTTGCTGAAATGCATGTCTAGTCATGTAATTACTTGGGAACCTGGAGTGAACTGAAGAAAAGTGTTCAGAATTGATATATCTCTTGCAAACTCTGCTCCTGGGCAGAACAAATTCACTGGAGATGTGAAACCCCGGAGTTGATCATTGAGGCCAATTAAATGAATTACTGTAGAAGAGCAGAAGAAAATTCATGAGTGACATCTAATCTATTCTAATTTAATTGAACAAAAACTTAATGTGGGTAGTTTCGATGTCTGTAGTGTATTGTGCAATGTATCACACTTTTAGAAAAACAGTTTCTGAGACCTGCAGTCAGTTTAGTGTTTTGTTAGGGATGTATAATATATTGTTCTCCATTAGAAACGTTGTTAGAGAAGCCCTGTGGAGATAAATGTCATTGTGTCATCTTTGTATTTTGTACAGGGAAACAAAGGCTCCCTCTGACCTACAGGCACAAATTGTAATTTTTATGAGTGTTGTTTTCCCACAGATAAACCTGTTAGCTTTTGTCAGTTTGAGAGGCTATGTCACAGACAGGGAGAAAAATTATTTATATTTTAATTCCTTTCACAGAAATATCTTGCAGCAAGACAGACCATGAAAAAAAAAAAAATAAGGCAACAATGAAAGATGGAGATGCAGAATGGACAGAATGAATGTCTGTACAGATCTTCTACCTTGTTATAAGCCGAAGTGTGGTTTGGTTTGTATAATGTTTGTTAAATGAGACATAAGGTACTACTTATGCTGACATGCCAGTTGCTTGACCTAGATAGCAAGTAAGAGCAGGAAAAGAACATTTTTGTCAAATGATTCTTTACTTTTGCCTTCATTATTGGAAATGGCTAAGTAGTCTTTCACTTTTTCTACTATCTGTCTCACAGTACCTTAAAAAAAACCAGTATGTGTTGTGTTGTAGAGGAAGGGAAATATGATGCAGCTAGTATTGACTCACAAAGGTTCTGCTGTCCCTTATGCTGCCCCTTGTTCAGTATAACGTTATATTTTCTTCTTTGTTCAATCTGCCCCTTTCATATTATGGCTAAATATACCATAATACTGATTGACATGAAGCCTATAATTTATGTGTCTCATGTGAATGTCACTGCTGAGGTCTCAGTCGTTTTCTCTTTTATGAATCTTTACAAACCACTTAACATATCTGCCTTAGCATCTGTTAAAACATTCGTGGAATCATAGAATGGTTTGGGTTGGTAGGGACCTTAGAGATCATTGAGTTTCAACCCTCCCTGCATGAGCAGAGACACCTTCCACTAGACCACGTTGCTCTGAGCCCCATCAAACTTGGCCTTGAACACTTCCATGGATGGCGCATCCACAGCTTCTCTGGGCAACTATAGTAAATCTGGACAGTGAGGAGTTCATGTATTGCTCTGCCTCAGACAATGAGGGCCATTCCAGTGGGTAAGTTAGAACAGGATGTGACTGGAAAGGGGAGGTAAGGCAGCATTTTTCTGACGCAAACTTCCCTGTTCTGGTCAATGGGGACTGCATAACATTGAGCAGTGGAAGTGCAAGAATGGGATCAAGGAGGGGGCAAGATCCATAGAGGGGGTACAAAATCAACAAGAGACCCTCAAAGTCCCCCAACCTAGTTTCAGAAAGGTCTAGAAGAATGGGCTGCACATGCTAACTCATTTACATGAGTTTACTAAGCCCAGAGTGCAGTAAACTTACCTATAGAAAGGTACCCCCACAAAGTCCAGGTGGTCTGGACCCAGGACTGGTGATCTTCTCTTCCATCTCTTTCAGTCTCTCATTCTTCCCTCTTTCCTTTCATACTTTTATTTCTCTCATTATTAGAAAGTAGGGGCAAAAATATACCAATTTCCACAAGAAACATGTAGTTTGCTAATAAAACTTCCTGAACTTTTTCTTTCCTTTTGGACCATTTTGGCTTTTGCTGTACTTTTTGAACCACTTTCAACTTTAATGTAACACAGTGGTTCCAAGGTTACATACTGTATATAATGTTCTTGTATGTTTTGTGGATAAACATTTTCCTGTTTGTTCTTTTGAAATGCAGTATAGCTGAAATAATCTTTATAAGAACACAGTTTTATGGGATTTCTGTGGGTTTTGGGATTTTGTTTCTGGCCAAAATAACCATCATAACTAAAAGATGGATATTTCATGTGTTACCTCAACATGTTTAAAATACCTTTTTTCGACAAAAAATCCCCTGTGTTGCTGCCATTGTTCTTAGTACCTGTACAGTGAAAAACGAATTTTTAATCATAAAAGGTTTTTACCCTATATGTATTTAAATAAATTTTTAAAATACATTTTCCTAAAAGGATCATTGCCTTTGTGCTAACATAAAACTGAGTGAATAGATACTGGCTGTATTACCATAAATTCTAAATTAACTCTAATTGTTCCATGGGGAAAAAATTTTTTTAAAAAAATTATACATTAAAAAGAAATTAAAATATCTGTAAATAAAAATGGAATAGATAGTGTAAAATAGTTATTTTCATCAATTGACATTTTGGTTCACTGGGCTGTATTAAAGTAAGTATATGGACTTACTCAGGCTATTGGAACAGACTTTTATTATTTAACTGTATGGACATTAGAAGATGCATGATTAGTGAGGAAGTCCACATCATTGATTAGATTTGCCATCCTGTGATTCAGCTAATCCAGGTTCAGATTTTTTTGCTGTGTGATAGGTTTTAAAAGCAATAGCTCTCAAAAAATACAGATAGAAGATGCATAGAAATTCAAAAGCACCAGAGCATTTAAGTACTGTTGAAATCAATAAATATTAGTAGTGAGATCCAAAAATGCACTTATGTATCTGAAGTACAAGATAGGCATCTGAGACCCAGAGGGTTATTCAAATGCATTTAGGTACTGAGAGTCAGAAGCATTTTAAGTTTGCACTTGTCTTGTTGCAGTGAAGGCCCAGGAGATACTGCTGCTGCTTTGGCAGAAAAGTGCATTGAGGGAGCTTTAATTTCCCATTGTTCCAACTACGTTGCTTTCCAGTTGAGTAAGTGTCTTATGGGGAGAAACAGGACAAGCATCTATGAAATTTAATATTTTGGCTATTTTGTAAGAAGAGTCAAAATATGGCTTTTCATTTTGAAATAATTTCTGCTTTTATCCAAGGTTCCATCCAAAGTCTGGATTAGTGTACAGAGTGCTGCCTTGCACTCCCTGGCACAGTAATCTAGTAGCTAGAGTATATTCCTGTGGACTAACAAGGCTCAATTGAAAAGGAAGGCCAGAGTTGCTGACTTGTGACCATAGAAAAAGTGGGTATAAGTGCTCTCCTTCTCTCCTGTTTCCAGTCTTCTACAAACAAACAAACAAACAAACAAACAGTAACTCAGTTGCTTCTAACCAAATAGGCACTTCAGGCTTATGCACTCTCCGTTTATTGTACCTGCCCCTGCTAACTTTCAAAACCTTGCCACACAAAATGTTGTGCTCTTACAGGCCACTTTGTCCTATTTTACATTTTTTGTGTACCTAAATATGTCTAAGAGATTTACTTTTTTGTATGTGAGCTGTTCTATTTGTTCAATATAACAATATTTTCCACCCTTTCCTGGGTATTTTGAGGATTGTAACACTAATGATTGCAAGAGGATTACATTCCTCTGTCACAAGAAAAATATAAATACCACATATATAATTCCTACTATCACATTTCAAGAGAAGACAAGCTCATTCTGGATAATTGCAGCATTGATAATCTTAGTCCTCACAAGGAAAACCACTGAACTGAGCAGTATTTTATCATTTTGTCATGAAACCTTCTGGACCATGTCTATGCTTGAATTTACTATGTCCTTTCATGAATTATGGGCAGATATACAGTTGTTGAAATAGAGACAGTATTTTTCAATGTGCAGTCAAGGTCAAAATGAGCAAACTGAAACAGAAGCATGTTTCTAACAAATATCTCCTTCTGGAATAAATAAAGCTAGCCTGATCCTTCAGCATGGAAGAGCAAACTGGCAAAACTTCAGCTTTTAAAAGGAAAGAAAAAATCAGTCACATGAAAATTGTCCTCCATATTTATAAGAAAAGACTGTACAAACCAAAAGTTTAATTATTTGATTTTGGAGAGATAAATGCTTCATTAATGCTGAAAATCTGTAAGGATTTAAAGCTTGCTGATATCTTTAGGTCATTCTACACTGCTCCTAATCATCCTTCTTGCTCTAAAAATCAACTATTGGCCACTGTCAAAAGTGTACTATGGATTTCTAGATTGACTTAATACTGAGAGAATATTTTTATAATAACAAAACGTGTATTTTTAGGCCTAAGGTCAGACTGAGTCTCAACTCCAAAAAAGTCTGTTTTCCCTAGAACTTTTTGATGGTTTATGTAGTATGACAGTACTGGTATATAGAATTGGATGGACCTTCAGATACCAACTTCTGGTGTCTCTATTTCACTAAATCACATCAGGGCAGTCAATTTTAAGGTTTTCTGGTTAAGAAGTCTGTATTCTTTTGAAGTATTTCTTGATTTGCATTTTTTTAGAAGGACCTACATTTTTTGGTTAAGAAACCAAAAAACATTTCTTAACTAAAAAAATGTAGGTCCCTCTAAAAGATGGAAATCAAGAAATACTTCAAAGGAATAAAGACTTCTAGGCTGTTGTTTCAGAGAACTAAGGAAAATAAACAATTAGACATGTCTGGATGGCAGCTGAGGACATGGTTTAATGGGGGTCTTGGTGGGGCCAGGTTTGTGGTTGGACTCAATGATCTTAAGCTTCTTTTCCAAATGAAATTATTCTATGATTCTATGCTGTGAGTTACTAACTCTCTTTGAATTAAGTCAGTAAAAGACTAGTTTACTGCCCCTGATTTTTAACCAAACCAAGAGAATAAAATACATTAGGCTAAAATTCTCTGAGTAAACCATGATTTAATTTGTTGAAAAAAATTAAATTCTGAATATAATATTTTGATGTTCATAAAAGGGGAAAGAAAAATAGCTTTACTACAAAAATAAAAAAAAATTAGTCCCTATTTTTTTGAAGTTACATTCTAAGGGGAAGGCAGGTAGTTCAAAGCATCTTTCTTAGTTTAAAGCAGTGCTTTCCATTGAAAAGTATGTGCATGTGTGTATGTGTATGTATTTTAAATGCATTCTTGTTTGGTGTCTTTGAAATTCTTGACGTTATGATTATAGATGTTTATCTTAGGATTAAATGGTAAAAGTTAAACAGACAAAACCCCTTTGACATCTTTTTTATCTGAGGTGGGATGGAAAAAATGCAAGGCAACATAAGTACAATGCTTATTATATGAAATGTGTTTAAAAGGACTGTATTTACCAGAGAAATATCTACATTTCCTAGCAAACACTCCCTTCAAATGCTGGGTTACCCAGACAAGATCACATAAATAAGCAAATCTGAATAACCAATATCACAGATATTTGTTTAAAAATTCTGGAGAAAAATAGAAGAACCTCACATTTACTTAGCAAAAGGTCATCTTTCTGCATTATGTATAAATGTAGTAACTTTGAACTAAAATGAAGAACTGATCTAAAATCCAAGGACATTATTGGTCTTCCAGTGACAAAACAATCTTTCTCATCACAGCAAATTTTCTATGGAGGTAGAGAATATACATCTGATAATTATGCAAAAAAGCCCTGAGGTGTCATGGGCAAGCTTAAGATTTGCTGATATTTCATAAACCTTCTTATATTGTGAGGCATAAATTGACACTAAAACTCAAGTCAATAGTTTATGAAATAACACCATGAACATTTGAAATACATCTCTTCCCACAGTGTGTGGTATATCCATTAAAGCATCTAAGAGCAGATTCAGAGTAAGAAACACAGGCATCCAGCTCACTGATTCTCAACTTAAGTTTTAAACTTCCTCTAGCCTTAATTGACTCCAAAGGTTATGGTTATACAGTGACTACTAGGTTGTCTGAATCTTTACTACATACTTCATGGATAAATATCAATAACGAGCTTAACTCTCTAAGTATTTTGCTAAAAGTCGATTGTATATATATATAAGAAATTTGATACACTGAATTTTCACTTCAAAGTCAGCGGTTATAGTGCAAGTAAAGAACACCATAAAAACTACTAAAGCATTCTCAGAAGGGGAATGTTGAATGAAAACAGATTTTGCAGATGATATTTCATTCCTGCAGAATATTTTCTGTCTGGAACTAGACTTCATAGTATCTCATTTCAGTGATATTGAGATGTCTCATCCTTAAATTTGCAGTTGTGGATTCCACTTTTTCTGTCAAGGGGTGGTAAAAAGTAGAACTCTGTGGCTTATGAATAATACACACACTTCATGGTCTAGTATTACTTCCTATTTCTTCCTGAATTATTTCACTGTTTTTGTAAAAGAAATAAAATTCAGCACTAATAGGGTAAAACTTACTCTATCTCAAAGGGTAGCCTTATGTTTTCCACTGTTTCCCAAAGTGTAATCGTCATACATGAAAAAGAAATTGCTTCATCTCTCTACAATAATATTCAGTGTATTTCTGGACTGTTATATAAATAAAAGTTAATTTTCTCCAAACTACAAGCCTTTTAATTTTAAGTAGTATGTTCTTGGTTTTGTGTTCACAATGCTAAGTTTTTCAGCCTCAGAAAATGTGCTGGTTTAGGCTGATAGGGATAGAATTAGTTTTCTGCCCAGCACCTTGTGTGGAGCCGTGGTTGGATTTGTGCTGAAATGCTATTGATAACTCAAGGATGTTTTAGCCATTGCTACACAGTGCTTGCACAGTGTTTTGGCCTTTTCTGCCTCTCATCCCACCCACGTAGGGGTGTACAAGAGGTTGGGAGAGGACACAGCCAGGACAGCTGGCCCCAAGTGACACAAGGCAGAGCCCATACCCTGTGGTTCATGCTCAGTACAAAAGGCTGGGGCAAGGTTGGCTGAGGCAAGGGCTGCTCAGGGCTTGGCTGGGCTTCAGTCATTTGGTGCAGACCAATTGTTTTCATTTGCATCACTTAACTTTCTTGGGTTTTACTTCTGTCCCTGTTGTACTTCCCTTCTCATTAAAAGGCTTTATTTTATTGCAATATTAAACTGTTCTTATCTCAGCCCACGAGTTTTCTCACTTTTACCCTTGCATTTTTCTTCCCCTGTCCTGCTGGGTTTTGGGAGCAAGTGAGCAGCTGTGTGAGTCTTCATTGTCATATAGAGTTAAACCATGACACCATGCAACCAGACATGATGCAGCTGACTGATTTTATCACATAAACTCTCCTCCACCTCACGCCTCTTCTCCCCCCCAAAAAACCCATAAACAAGATGAAGGAAAAAAGAAATAAGGAAAATGCAAATGCATGGGATTTTACCTTTAATGAGCATTACTCAAACAACATCATTATAAATTCCTGAATAACTTAGGGAAATTTGTGGATAATGTTGCAAAAATCTGCTAAGCAATATAGAGAACAATGAATTAATTAGACATTGATAGAATCCTTTGGATAGTGCTCAACATGCCACTCTTAAAGAACACCAACATTATGAATCAATACACTGTAGTTTATTACAGAATTTTCCATTATCCCTACTAGGTGGTTGTTACAAAAGTACTGGATCCTCAGTGAAGCAGCTTCCAAGCAAACAAAAACACACCCCAAAAACACTGTGTCAGGGGTTTTTTTTAACAAAATTTAAATTTTCTTATATGAAACCACTAGGGTTTCCACAAAGCAATGAAAATCTCATTATCCAAGTCTTACTGAACTTCTAGGAGGTTTATTATCTTCAGCTGTTCTCCCCATACCCCCAAAAAATACAGTGATCTTAATTTTTTATTCTATATATTTGGTATATTCACAGAATATCCTATTTCTTGCAGACACCTCATGTGATTACTGAAGAAAGGAAGAATTCACCTGTTCTAAAAGACTTAAACTAAGTCCTGAATACCTGCAGATAGATTATATGAGTGGCTGCTTATCCTGAGCTTGCCTTTCCCAATGCCCTAGCTGCTGGCTCAGCACAAGTCTCCTGTGCATCCATGCCTGTTAGCCAATAGCCTCCCTTGCTTACAGTGTATGTCCTTATAATCTAATTCTTCCACATATTTTGCTTGATCTCTTTTTTTAAAATTTATTTGTTTTGGTAGTGCTTTTTACCTGTGTTACTCACAATGACTGTGAGGAGGAAATTTAGGAAAACTAAGACTCTAATTTAGGCAACAAACTAAAATAGGTGCTGTGAATATCCTCTCTCAGTTACTATTATACCCACAAGCATATGAAAATAAAAAAAGAGAACCTTGTACTATAGATAAGATTTTTAACTTGCCCTCTAACGTGGGTATCATCCTGAATACTAGAACACAAGACTACAATGGGAAAAATTAACACCAAGCTTACTCTGTCAACAAAAATTTGTCCAGGGTAAAAATTCCTGATGATAGACAGCACTGTAGTTTAACAGTACTCCTGAACCAGCAAATTGACAGGATGAACCTTTCCACTTAGTCTGACAGCAGAACATTAATTATAAATTACACTATATTAGTGTCTTGTTGCTTGATTACCCAATGATATGAGAATAGCATTTATAGTTTAACAATGATTAGAAGGTTGAAAACTGTTTTATTCTCTTCATAAAATGGTCAACATTTATTTACAGCTGACTTAAGGAAGAAGTACATAGAAGTCTTTATATTATTTTTTTTCTTAATAAACAAATGAATTTACTTAGAATTATTTTTAGCATAATTTAGCTTTTTTCTTAATTAAGGATTTCATTTTAAAGGATTGCTCACACGAGAGAAAGCAGTCACTGTCACACATGATCTTGTCTGTTTTCAGAGAGAAATAGAACTTTCAAAAGGAGATGAATATACAGATTTTATGAACTGTTTAAATATACACCATGTATACTGCTGTTGGCATCTTGAGTGCTGTGCTAGCAAATCAGAGCAGTGAGAAATTTAAAATTAATTAATATAATAATCTGAAATAATTTAGTATAATGAGTATATTAGCTATAACAAGATAAGATGGGTTTTGGTTTTGTTCTTCTTATTTTTTTAACCTGCAGATGAAAGCCCTCAGAATGGCTTTTTATGTTTTCTCTGGCAAAAGAAGAAATTATTTCTTTTTAACAAAATAAAACTACTCATTTATTTGTGGCATCTTCTTTAACCTGAAAAAGTAACTCAGAATGTCCAGGAAAGGCAATTCTACTTAATATTATATCACTTGGAACTGAAAACATAATTTTGGTATTCAGGTGACTAAAAGAAGACTTTTCATGAATGTCTGTGCTTGCATTGAAAGAGATGTTTGTTCCTAATAAATATTTTACTAAAAGCAGAAGGAAAGAAAGATGGAGAAATTACTGCCTTGTGGTATGTTGGCTGTTGAAAGGAGGTCTCATACAAATCCCTGAAGTACAAAGTACAGAGGTAACCCATCTTTTTTCCCCAGTTTTTCAATTCTATTCAAATGTGTATATAATTATAGCTGTCACAATCAAACTTGCCATGGAAAAGAGGAAATAATAAAATGAAAGAAAGGGTGACTGTAAAATTTAAATTGAAGAAATGGTGCTTCTGCAAAGGGGCATTTTTCAGGATATAATTAAGTTTAAAAGGAAGACCAAAAAAATGTAGTGGAGCTATAAATTTAGTGGGAAAATAGTAGAAATTAAATTTAAATAATGCATAATATTTTCAGTATTAATTATTTTAGGAAGAAAGTATATTTTAACAAAACAGTTTTAGTTAAATTGCCTCATAGCAAACAGTCTCTGAGACTCAGAATAAAGAGTTATCTGACTGAAGATGGGAAGAGAATAAATAACATGTCATACACATATCAAGGCCAGTGATGTCTTTTCATGGAGGCAGCAGTTTTTGCATTTTAGTCAATATCTAATTTCCTCCAGACTAATCAGATTGATTTTTGAGAAGAAATTATTTCAAAAGATCCACTTTTGTAAGTTCACAAAGGGGAAGGGGTATTCATGCAGCTTTAGAAATAAATGGGAATAATTTCATTGAATGTTTTCATCAGTCTTCCTTACACAAAAGAAAAATAATGAAGGGATGCACTAGGAAAATCTTCTCATGAAACAGATCTGGAAGGTTTTATTCAGAAGGAAATGTAAACCAAGAAGAATGAGATTATCTCAAAGACTTGAATAGAAACAAAATTAAGTGTATCAGTACAAAGTGCAGTGCTAAGTACTCATGGATAATTCTAAAACATTAACAGTCCCAAATATACAGAAACTATGAATCATGCCTTTGAAAGAGTCTAATGGAACTGACTTAAAAAATTTAAATTATACATTTAAGATTAATTTTCCTCGCTATTTACTGAGAAAATACTTAAAAGGTAAGGAAAAAAGACTGTTAATAAATGGGAGATTACAGAGTCCCTAAAGGGGAAAAAACAAAACAAAACAAAATGAAAAAAAAAAAACAAAATCCCTGAAATGGCAGTATGAATTTGGAACTTGTAGATGAAAATTCATGTTAAGGCAGCAAGTAGTAGAACTTAGATGAAAGTTTTAGATTCTCATTTAACTTTTTATTATAAAATACAACCCCTTTTTTTCTTGCTTTTTGCAAATTTATTATAGTTGTTGCTTTGATAGGAGAGGGGTTATTTTTCTCTTGTCTTGTTTTGTGGGGAATTCAAGTTTTGAACACTTTTTTCCCTTGATCATGATGATTTGAACAGCCTTATACCTTTGTAGAATCCGGCCAAAGACAAAAGATGAAACTCAGTTTTGAGGTGTGTTTTGTTTTCTTTTGTTTCAGGGAGGGTAGAGTTCTTCTTTTCTTAGTTTGCTTACTTTGATTTTTGGTTTGTTTCCCCTGCAGCACATCCAGAGCAACTGCCACTTAATCCCAAAGAACATTGAAATACAAAATATGGGGCACTCAAACTTACTGATGATATGTTAAAAACTCTTATAAGAGGCTGCTGCACAAATTCAGGCATGATATCACACACAAAGCCCTAGAATTCCCCAAAAAATTAATCAGGGATTTTTCTTTTTGTCCAGACATTAATTTAACCTGTGTTTATATTCCAACTGAATGTCTAACTGTGTGCAGATATGCTTTGTTGTGCTTCCAAAATTCACTGGTCACACAGCAGCATTAGATTGTTCAGTCAGCCCACTACCTGCGGTTGAAGCTTTTCTTTGTAAAATCATGAGACAGAAAAGAGATTGATACTGCTTTCCTGACGTTTGGTTTGGTTTGGGAGGGTTTTTTTTAACTAAATTTTTTTCTTATTACTGTCAAGGCACAGTCATCTGAATCTAAGAGTAAGGGTGTGCTTACAATCCTTTCTATGAGTCTAACCAATGTATACATATACAGAATCACAGAATCATCAGGGTTGTAGGAGACCTTCAAGATCATCATCAACCCGACACCACCATAAACACTGTTAAACCATATCTCCATGTGCTACATCCTTGAAAACATACAGAGGTGGTGACTCCACCTGCTCTCTGGCAATTTATTCCAATGTTTAACCACTCTCTGAGAGAATTTTTTTACTAATATCTAATCTGAACCTGGTGCAACTTAAGGCCTTTTCCTCTTGTTCTGTCACTTGAGACATGTCAAAAGAGACTGCCCCCCACCTGAGTACAACCTCTTTTTAGGTAATCATAGAAAGCAAATGAGGTCCTCCCTGAGACTCCTCCTGACTGAGCAACCTCCTGACTCTTCCCCAGCATTGTTGCCCTTCTGCTGACTTGCTCCTTTTTGAAGTGAGTGGCCCAGAACTGGACTCAATAGTTGAGGTGCAGCCTCACCAATGCTGAGTACAGTGGGACAAACACAGACACAAGCCAGGATGCCATTGGTGTTCCTGGCCACCTGGGTACACTGCTGGCTCATATCCAGCTGGCTGTCAAACAGCACCCCACATCCCTTTCTGCTGAGCAGCTCTTAAGCCACCCTTCCTTGAGCCTGAAGGGATGTACGTCATTACAACACAAGTGCAGGACCTGTTGAACCTCATGCAGCCCTCCTCAGCCCATACATTCAGCCTATCCAAATCCCTCTGCAGAGCCTTCCTACCTTCCAATAGAACAGCTCTCTGACCCAACTTGGTGTCTGTGAACTTGCTGAGGATATACCCCACCCCCTCATCCAAATTGTTGATAACGGTTTTGAACAGACCTGGCCCAAGTACTGAGCTCTGGGGAACACCACCAACTGGATTTAACTGCATTCATCCTCACTTTCTGGACCTGGCCATCAAGCCAGTTTTTTTATCCAGCAAAGAGTACTCCTGTCCAAGCCATGACCAGCCAGTTTATCAGTTCCATCAGTTTCCACATCCTTCCTGTTTTCTGCAGAACTGATTTTTCAAGGAGAGAAATTTGAAGGGGGATTGTTTCACACTTAACATCTGCAATTCTTTGCAACTTCCGTCCCTTTGTAGTGTGGATACAAAGGACATGAAACAAAGAAGTCTCAGTTTGAAAGCAGTGCATTTTGTAGTGTTTACTCATCTCCAACAGTAGAGAGGGTATTCCCTCAAAGTTCAATTGTTTAATTTTGTTTAATTTTGTTTTGTTTTCAATTTGGAACTCTAGAGTTTTTCTAAAGAAAACCAAATAAGCACATTTATTTTGTGTTGATGCAGCTTTCATTTCACTTACAGAATAAGTGATTTGTCCTAGAATAAACAAGGATTCATAGGTATGCATATGCTTGTGCAAAGTGGCATTTGCATGATTCCTATACTTATTAGAGCATTACAGCTCCCTCCACAAACAGACAAATTTGCAATTGCCCTGTTATCCTAATTCCTTCTGCTCTCATAAAATAATTTAAAAAAAAATTAGTCTTTTGATTGTTAAATTTCCGTTTATATCAATAATGAAGAGTCAGTATCAAGTTGTGAGAAAGGGTACTTATTTTTCATTAAAATATCCTTGAAAAATGAAATATTTCTATGCTCCAAAATAATTGTTTTTTTAGGCACCTCTCCTTCTTTTGTTTTGAATTGGTAAAGAAAACTGTAAACTACTGAATTGATAAATGATAGTGAAGCCCATTGTTGACAAGAATTACTATTGCATTATGTATGTGACCTTTCAAAGCTTTTGTTACTTTTCATTGAATGGTATTTTCTAAATAAATTACATTTTGGCCTACAGACGATTTCTTACACAGCTAATTTCATATCAACAAAAGTGGTTTCTTTGAGTTCTGAGAAGAAATATTTGAATTTCATTTATTTGTTCAATATTTCTGAGATATTTTATACACAGAAAGATTTTTTTGGGCATACACAGCTTCATTCTCATACACTCACATCTTAATGTAATTATATCAAAAGAATTTTTACAATAATTATCTTCTTAAGAAAATTCCTAACACAACGCATTTTTTGAAATAATTTTCAAAAATTGAAACCAAAAAGACACCCATAATGGTGTAGTTCACAAATCGCTGTGTTAAGAGTTTCCATTAAGTAAATTGCCTAAGTGCATATCATTCTATATCTAATTGTCACTCTTATAACACTGAATTGCTTTGGTTCCAACTATATAAGTTTAACATACCCACCTACTTCATATCTTTGTTTGCTCTGTTTAGTAATTTGCAGTATGTAACAGCTGTATGAAACAGTGATGAAGCACCATGACAGCAACAGCAGCTCAGCGTTTTACTACAGTGAGTTTCCCAAGCAAAAGAGAGACAAACAAGTAAACTCATGTAGAAATTAATATTGTAGCCATGACTCACAGGTTGATCACTGATCTAGAATAAATGGAGTCCACGAGAGCTCTTTAGCTTAAAAGAGCAGGTTTTTTAGGACTGAGTTACCATAAAATATCCACCATAAAATTACTAAATGTTTGCATATTGCAACTTGAAATAATTTAAGACTGACCGGGGTTTTTTTGGTTTGGTTTGGAGTTTTAGATCACGTTAGTCACTAAAAGGATATTAAGCAGTAATCAGAAGTGTTTATGAATTGTGTCAATTCTTCCATATCATCTGAAAAGTTTTTTTTTTTACCTGAAATGAAAATAAAGTAAAAAACAAAGATTTCCAAGTGTTTAAATAAACTGATATTTTCATGCACTTAAAGGGCAAATTAAAAAAAGTACCTGGTTTGTACTATAAATTGTAAATTTTAATTAGTTTTTCTTCTCATCAGTATGAAAAAGTGTAAAAGTATATGGATCATCCCAAAGTACCAGGCAACCAACATTCACAGTTCAGTGCAACCTATCAACTGAGTAACACAATGAGGGATAAAAACTTATAGTTCTAAATTAGGCTGGTCTAGGAAGCCAATGAGAAAGTCTCACAGGAGGTGAAATTACTGCAGTCAATGCCATCAGGCTTCTGTGAGAAGACTGGACACTGACAAGTGGATGTAAAACACAACGCCTTTTCACCAGACTAGTTCAATTTAAAATACCTTATCCTAGGATGGTTAGGGGGTTTTTTGTGCTTTATCCAAAAGCCAAGTGTTTAGACTCTTCAGCTGGTATCAATTATTTCTTCCCCCAAGGATTCTCAGCCATACGTTTTATTTGTTAAGTGAGATGTGGTACAACTATAATATTGTATGTTTTGTGAATTTCTAATTTTATAGTGTTCAAATTATTATGTTTTGCATGGCATATTTGAATATGTATTAAGCATAGAATTAGAATCCAGAGACTTTTCCCTCACAAGCACATATAAAAATACTCCAATTGCTAAGAGATAGAACTGAGAGCTTTTTGTTTGCTTGTTTGTTTGGGGTTTTTTATGCCTTGGTTTAATGAAATGGGTTTTGGCTAAAAGTACCTTTGAATTAAATTCTTCCTTTTGCAGACATATTATGTTGTTTTTTATTTCCTTTTCTTCTGTTAATGGACTTCATAAAGGAATTTTCCATTTGTGTTAAAAGAAAATCCCTTGCTTTGTCCAAAGCAAATGGTTTCTCTTTTAAAAAAATTTTATCAGAGAAATAAGAGGTTTTACCTGATTATTTTCCCTTCAGCATTTCTCTTCATCAATTAAAACACACTACCAGTTACTGAGACAACCTTTTGAATGACATATGACTCTTGAAAGAATAATATGCATATATGAAATATGACTGCTTTTGGAATAAGAAAATATGTGTTTTAGTGAAGTTTTGTTTAGAATAATTTGGAAATACTGCATTGATGGTAAAACTAAAATAATTTTCTGAAAACATACTTTAGTCTATTCCCAGGAAATTGTAATATTTCCCAAGAAATGTTACAAGAGTGTAAGAGAAAGATAAAAACTCCACTGCAAGCTCATTATTGTCTTTACTTAATGGTTTAATTTGTTTCTTAAGCCTTTCTATTTAGAAACATTCTGTGAACTAGTATCTGTGCTATATTTTATCACTGTGACAGTGACTTGCTAGAGGTGGACCAATACTTTATGGATCCTTTCACATACACTGTGACTATTTTCAGGGGAAAGGAATTATGCAAAAATCTAATTCTGTCTCCTTCAACATCTAATAGCATGGTTTCAGATTCTTCATAGGATCTCACTATGAAAGCTTAGTGATATGTAGATGAATGAGTAGCTGGACTATTTTGTAAAAATTTTCACTGCTTGTCTTTGTGCTGTTGATCTTCTTTGTATTCAAACTATGTCAACCTTATGGCTGAGCTGAATTGTGTTAAACTCATAGACAATCCAGGTTAGGAAGCTTGTATTGTATCACATATTTTCAAGGCTTAGACATAATGCATGTGTAAGGTTTGTTAACACTACCAAAGAGATGAGTGAAAGTAGGAGTAACAACTATCATGTTCTCCTGTGAGAGTGTTTGTATTACTGATGTCCATAATAGCACCAGAGTCAGTAGTGTCATATGACAAAGATGTTAGATAAGAACAAAAGATTTTAAGTTATATTTGGAGCAAAGTGAGCTGGGAGCTGTTACAAATAATCAGTTAAAGTCAGTTGCAAACTAAAGAATTATATCCCTATCTAAATACAGCTGGTTACACTGACTACTGCAATGCCAGACTTGTTTTTTTTTATTGAGGATACATCAGAAGAGTGTTTGGCATCTTGTATGCTTTAACTGAGGTACTAATAAATAAATAAGAAATAGTACACTGTGTAAGAGTTTTTTAAAATAACTTGTGAGAACAACTTATGTCTATTACTCATTGGAAATCTGTAGCAGTAGCGTGGTATAAATTGATTGGCTCCCTTGATGCCCTTGTTATCTACTCCCATGGACCTGTGTGTATCCAGTTTGCTGCATTATCCCTGAACTCATCTTCCTATCTCATGACTAGTACTGTAATCCTTTAGACTCTGTCACTGGGACCACAGGGGAGATCAGTGTCTGCCCCTCCTCTTCCCCTCACAAGGAAGTTGTAGACTGCCTCAGTCTCTCCTCAGTCCCTTCTTCTCGAGGCTGAACAATCCAAGTGACCTCAGCTGTTCCTCATAAAGTTTCCCTAAAGGCCCTTCACTGTTTTCATTGCCCTCCTTTGGATGCTCTCCAATAGCTTTGTCTTTCTTACATTGTGGTGCCCAAAATTGCACACCATATTCAAGGTAAATCCACCCCAGTGCAGAGCAGAGGGGACAATCCCCTCCCTTGCATGGCTGTGCCTGATGCCCCCAGGACACAGCTGGCCCTCCTTGCTCCCAGGGCACCACTGATTCATGTTCATTCTCTTTCTCACATCCATTACTTTTGTCTGTGTTTTCTGCCTCTTTCCTAGCTCCTACCATTCTTCACTTACAGGTGAACTTACAACCTTACACATATCTGTAGTATTTCACACCAGATGAATATTCTCTAAAACATAATGAATCTACCTTACACAGGAAAAGACTTGTCTGTTACTAAGAAAGGAGAGGAGCTGAAAGTTTAGATTAGAAACTGATACTTGCATGATCTTTCCTTTCCTCATTGCAGTGAAAATAGGGTAACAATATATTTAGGAAGTCTGTTTTTCCAGGGTGGAAATCAAAGTTTTTGCCATGACAGAAAGAATGCAATGATGCTTAGAAAAGTGAAATCATGGTGGTTTTCTAGTTGAAAATACCTAATGTTGGGTATACCATCATAATTATTTATTTTAAAGCCAGCAATTTTGGAAATATGTACAAAGGACCTTGCTTTCCTTAGAAGCAATTAAATTATATGGGGAGGCATTTAAGGCGATCCTTTCTAAGACAATTTGGATATATTCAGAGATTCTGGAAAACCAAAGTGAAAGACCTGCTTTTTGAAATACTTTTGTAATAGCTGCATATGCTAGCACAAATAAAGTGTAATCTTGCAATTAAATATGTGCAACCATAGTTTTAAAGGTTAGCTTCTTTTCATATTTGGAATGGAGTTCTGAATGCATCTATGTCATCATTTTAAAGCAAACACATTGACCTCAAACACCAGCCACATATTTATCTTCAGGATGAAGTGTTTCATAAAATAAGCATTATTTATATTCCTAACATACACATATTAATTTAGATGTCTTGTGTATTAGTTTGCAAGTGTAATCAGTAGCCATTTCAACCCAACAACTCAACTCCAGTTATAATAATTCTTTTCCTCCTGTGGGCTTTGATCTTACGTTCATGTCCATGTTGAAACACTGAAGAAACTACAACTGTAGTAAAAAGCATGCCTAATGAAACTCCTGTTTCAAAAGCAGTCTTTGAATAAGAGATATATTTTGACACTACAATCATCAATGTCAGGTCACACGTCAGTCTACCTGAATAACTCATATGATTCGATATATTTTTACCTATGAATGTGAGACTATAAATCTACTTTTTAACAGTTAAGATTCTTTAAGACAAAATTTTCTGTTTAGTCAACTTTGAAAAGCATCTGCTTTAATTAAAGCTATTCCTTTCCCCTCTTGATACTCCTTTTCCCCTCTGCTTGAAAACAAGCGTAATAGATTAAGGCAATATCTGCTGTTTCAAGGATCTATTCCTATAAGGAATGGGAAATGAGAAGCTGTAGTGTAAAAAGAAAAGGGAAATGAAAATGTTTTCCCTCAGAGATCTCTGCTATGCAATTAAAATATATATATGGGGAAGGCAGAGATACTTTGCAGGACTGCAGAAATCTGAAAGTACCTCTAAGCAGCTGCTCTGCAGTTTGTCCTTCAAAGACTTTTGACTAAAACTGCACTTTTCAACACTTTTAATTTCCTAAAAAGAGGGAAGGTTTTAATGTCACTGCAGTTGGCTATTCATATCAGTAACAATGGAAGGTACCTGTGTGCAATGAAGTGTTCTTAGCATTTACCCCATTTTTTTTATCATCTCAGCTATTTGAGTAAAATAAAATATGCATTTTCTAGCTGGTCAAAAGAAATCTACTGAATATAATCGCTATCTTAATTTCTTTGTTTAGCATATATTTGGACAAATGTTTAAAATAATTTTTAAAAGGCCATAAGATTTTTTGTTTAGCTACTGATTCTTTATTTTTTTATTTACAATGTATGTATCTGTGTATGCATGTATGTGTGCTTGAATATGTAAAAAATTTAACATTTATGCCTTGGATTTAATATGAAAAAAATGCTCAGTTGGTCAAACTAGTCATATACAAAGTAAATTAAACTCCATGAATCTAAAACTCGCTACAAGTCACGACATAAAGGTAAACTTTAAAAGCCTGATTTTGAGTCCTTAAATATCAGAATTCCAGAAGTTTTAAATGTTTAAGAAAATCAGGCAGAGCTTAAGAAGATTAAATCAACCAATTCAGGAAGATCATATCTATGTTTAGAAATGTAACATATGAGGCACATATAGAAGAGGTACAGCTTTGAAAAAATCATTATTATACATTATGAAAATTAAAGGCATAATTAACTAAAAGGTAGCTTTCCATTATATATTCTAATAGTCTAAAAATTCTGTTTTTCCTAAAATGTTCTTCCTTTATTCCTGCTATGCTGAATGGTTACTTCTTTGAAAAGTTTTGGGGGTTTATGCATTTTTTTTGAAACAACAAAGTATATATAACGCAAATTTTTATTTCAGAGAGATTGAAAATACTGTTGCTATTTTTCAATATAAATATTCATTAAAAGAAAAAAAAGAACATTTAAAACATAATGTTACAAAAAGAAATTTTTCTGAAACTGGAAGTGCTATTTAAGAAAGATGATCTGGAACAACATTCAGGGTAATCCTTTTCCTAGAATATAAAGAAAGCATTCTCAAAAATCATGGTGGTTAGCTCATTGGTAAAATTCTCTAGTGCAGATGGCAGTTAACACACAGATTATAACAATGGGAAATGATTCCTATCATTTCACTAACTTTAATGATGACTTTAAATAAAAGCCTTAGGAATGTAAAAAGGTCCTTCACTCAGTACAATTTTCGTGCTACCAAGAATGTAGGATTCCTAACTAAATACATAGCTTATTGGAAAGAAAATGGTTGAATAGTAAGAAAATGCTTTCTTCTTTTATGTAGTTCAGGATTTCCAAGTTGGTCAAGGTGTTTTTTGGACTTTGAGGAATGATTTTTTTTGTAATGGTAAATGATATCACCAATAATGGATCTGCAGAGGTCTTTATTGTAAATATTTTTATTCTTTCATTTGCTTTATTTCCAGTGCATGCTGGGATGCCCAGTTGTGTGAAACCAAGTCATAAATCATCTGCTTACTGCCACATTTTCCCAGAAGAAATAAACCTGAAAGCAAAGAGGTTTGGCTCTCCTAAAAACTTCTGAACAAAATGTGTTTCTTTCTAACCAAAAAATGCCAAATTTTTTAAATCTGAAAGCTTTCTACCAAAAAGTGTAATGTTTCCCCTTTGTGACAACCCAATTTAAAAGGGATAGCATGCAAAATAAAACAAAACAGAAAAAACCCTAACCTGTTTAGAACCAAGACTAAAATAAATGTCTGCTTTCAGTAATATCAATTAATCTCATACTAGTTTTCACACTTCTTTTAATCAGGAGCCATTTTACTCCTCATTTATTAAGGTAAGAAGTTCCAGTGACTTTGAGAAAGCTTTTTTGAAGGAGGAGCACAGGATTTGAACTCAAGTGTTTGAACTCACATTTTAAAATACGCCCATGATCGGCTTTTTTGGGAACCAGCCACAAATAGAGTGTACACACACTGAGTCAAAAAAAGATATCTCTGTTGAATTTGTTTAACCTTTAATCAGTGTCAGTATGAGCATGCTGACTTGTTAATGATTAGCCATACTATTGCACATTATCTTGATCTTTCCATACCTTTATTGATAATAAGTTGGAAGAGACATGATCATTATTTTAAATCTTCACTCTCTTATCACTTACTGATAAATTTAGGGGTGTAAGGAAAAAATGTGTCCTTTCATTGTGTTCTTATGCACAGGGAGTACAAGAGACAGTAAATATATTAATGCCTTATCTAAACATATGTAGATTTATTTCAATGTTGATTAAGAAATTATTCTAGTATTTACTAAGTAACTTAAAGCAATCAATTATTAAAATGCAAGAGAATAAACAGAGAAGGGCATTTTTCCAATTTCATCATAATGAACACTTGGTGATTAAGAATAGCTTTCATTCCTTGGATATTTCTTTCATTCCCCTGCCCCTAGGATTCCTTTCACTTGGTTCAGCTGAATTTAGGGATATAAAGTATGTTTGTATCCAGTCTGTGCTGTTAGGCATATAAACTCCTTTGCATATGGATAAATTAATTACATGTTTGTTTGTAGACATGTTTCTTTGTAGTACACAAGGCTAATTAAAAAAATAATTTTATTTAAAAATTTAAAACGTACTTTCAGAATGCATTCCACTCACAAGTACAAATTAATTCAGATGCTGAGCATGCTTTAATCCACACTGTCATTCAGGATTATAGGGGCCAATAGACCAACTATGTCCTGAGGGTGTGAACTGGGGCAGATCAATCAATTTGCAGAGCTTTGGCAAAGGTTGAACAGCTGGTACTGAAAATCTTTGTTGGAGAAATGACCAATCCACCAGAGATTACAGATTTAAGCCAAGATTGATGGTTAGACCTTGCAAATTAAATCCTCTTCAAATGTGTTCTGACTGATTATAAAGCTAATTTAAAGGCATCACTCCACAGCACTTTCTTAGAACAAGGTATTCATTAAATTTCTGGTGTTAAAAAAATTCTCTCTGAGTCCTGTTGCTAGTAGCAAATACATTAGTGTTTTCATTTGCAGATTATTTTTTAAAGGTCTCTGTTGGCCAATTTCTTTTTATTTAAGCATTCTCTGGGGTGAACTTAGGTTATCAATAATTACTTTCACATACTTAACACCACAGAGGGGTAAAATTTTTTTGCCCTTTAAGCACCCAGCAGATGCTCTCTACTGTTACTTTAGCTCAGCAGCTTTCTAAAGGGTTCAAGGGAAAGCTTTGATTATGTAATAAAGAGAGTTCTTCTAAAGAAGAGGATGCGACTATCAGTTCAGTCAAACTTGGTTTAGTTGCTCCACTGGCAGCTAAAAGCCATGCAGCTGTTCATTCACTTCCCCTCCTGTCGGCCCCAGTGGGATGTGGAGAATAACCAGGAAACAAAAGAAAATGAAATTTGTCAGTTGAAATAAGAACAGTGTAATAAATGAAACAAAGTTAATAACAATAACAATAGCTATTACATTGTTAATAATAGTAATGACATTTTTAATGATAGTAGTAATAGCAGTAATAATGATACAATTGCTACAACTACTAATGATAATAATTGTAATAATTGTAATAAAAGGAAAGGAAGAAAGGGAATTAAAATCTAAGAGAAACAAGTGATGTAGTTTAAAATTGATCACCATTCACAGACCAATTCCCAGTCTGACCCCAAGCAGTGATTGGCCCACTCCTGAGTAACTGGATATTAGGAATGGAGTTCCATGTTATGGAATATCTCTTTGGTCAGTTCAGATTATTTGTCCTGGCCATGCTCCCTCACAGTTTTTTGTGCACCTCCTCACTGACAGAGTACGAGACATGAAAGCCCTTGATTTAGAGTAAGCTCTACTTAGCAATGACTAAACCAGCAGTGTGTTCTAAGCATTATTCTGATACTAAATCCAAAACACAGCCCTGTACCAGATACTAAGAAGAAAATGGACTCTGTTGCAGTAGAAACCAGGACAATGGGACAAAAAGATTTCACTATGGAAGAGAAATTAGGATATCTGAAACAATGCAGTAACATGCAAAGCTGTGCATGTTTTTAGGAAATAAGGAAAGGAGCCAATTTGGACTAAAAAAATAGCAGTTAGAGATAGGGATAACAGGAGAAAAAGAGAGACCATAAAAGGAACAAAAATGGGCTGTGTGATAAGCCAAAAAAAACAAGAATAAAATCCTCCAAAAATATGCAGAATTTTAAGCAAAATAAAGAAGGACCTTTTATCCTTCTGGACCAGGAGTCTTGGGAGGTATTAGTTGTGCAAGTACACAAAAGAAAACACAGACTCCCATAGTCAGAGTGTGTTGTGTATAGTTCTGTTCATAAGACACTATCTCATAAATTCCATCAATAATAAAGTATTGCATCATCTCCTTGATATAAGCAGGAATTTCCCTTCATCAGCTAGATAGTTGGGCTGGGTCGAAATAGTCAAAAGGAAGTTGAGGAAATTAAAAAAGAAACCTAGAAAGAAGATTGAAGATCAGAAATGTGTATGATTAGTAGCAATTTTAAATGTTGAATTGTAAAGTCTTAGGTCTTGTAAAGCCGGGTTGATGTCTGAAAGACTTTCTTCTGTACAAAACTTTAAAACTAAATTAGAAAATATGGTTCACATCATATTTTAAAATTCATTATTTCCATTTTTCTCAAATTGAAACTCTATCAACTGAAAAAAAAGCTAAAGAAATCTAAGCTATAACTAGGCCTACAGACGATGGTGGAAGGTATGATATGCAACCTGAATTTTAAAATCCATCTTATTAATTGAGAGTGTAAAAAATGGGTTAAGAGAACAGGCTTTAAAGTCTTAAAAGGTTAAATAAAATGATTTATTTTTGCTAAAAAAAAGAACCCCACAACCTATGTAAAAGGTGGCAGAACAGGGAATAAAAGAAATTAACTGATTTTGTACCTGAGGAATATGGTATCTTTGCCAATAGACTAAGGAGTCTGCTTTGTTTCAATGTTTTTGCATGTAGATTCAACTCTGACCTATTGCTTAATGGCAATAATTTTTAAGGTATTTAGATAGATTTCTTTAGTTCATTACTGTCAGTTTTTGAAGCCTACATCAATGTATTGCAGCCTTTCACCATCTGTTCTTTTATTGGTACAAATGACTTCTCAGACTGCTTCAGAACCTGAAGACCTGGAAGGATTTTTTGCTGCAGTTCTTGAAGTTATTCTCACTAAATAGAATTAACCCAGTTCCCTTATCACAGAACCAGTTCTCACTTCCATATTGCTTTCTGCAATAGTTAGTTACTAACTTGGACACAAAAAACGAGAGTTACCTGAAGAGGCAACAGAGCTGTATTACTCTTGAGCATTAAAGAAACCCTATTAAGAAACAGTTTTGTTCTTTTTTCCCAAGGAAAAAAAAAAGTACTGGCTATCAATTTATACACTTGTTTCTTCTTTAACATAAGTTTCCCAAGGAATCAGGTTATAAAAAAATCCAAAAAAAAAAAAAAAAAAAAAAAAAAAATTCTATCTAGTTTCCCACNAAAAAAAGAGCATTCTATCTGAGTTCCCACAACAAAAAGTGTACTTTATGAATGAACGGTCAAAACCTACGGACATAATATGAGATTATCCTCAATCCAATATACTGCATTCAACACAAAAACCAGATTTATAGAAATGAGGTGGGTGAAACAAAGGAGTTAAGCCCTTGAAAAAATTGTTACAGAGGAAAGGTTTATCCATTTTCTTTCAAAGCAGGTGTGTAATAGGTACTTATTTTCTGTTTTCCCTGTGATTTCAAGAAGAAAGAAAAAAGAAATTTATCATATCTGTAACTTTTGTTCTTTTCTATGTGTAGTGTTCTTTCCTACCCTAGACAGGAAAACAGTTCAAACACAGAAAACTTCAGGTGCTGGTTTTCAGAATTCCCCGAAGACCAATTTGTGTGAGTGTTAGACAATGAAGGTTACTGCAGGGTTTACACATATGCTTATATGCTTAAGACTATTTTTCAATGAGGTAGATAAACTGCAACACCAAACACAGTAAGTACAATTCTTTGCAGTGTCCAAGGAAGGGGAATCTGCTATCTATGAAGCATTATGAGAAATCTGTAGCTACTGATGGGTTTTCAAAGATAAGACGTACTTCTGCTCGACAGAGCCCCAGAAATTCTGTTTCACAAATCAAATCGGACTCTACTGTAGAAATACCAACAAAGGCATAAGTTTGCAAGTTTGACTTTGGGCCAAAGAATAGAATAAATAAAATGAAAGATGAAAAATGCAGCTTTCATTGCCTCTCTTTAACAAAAATAGCACCTCAGTGTAACATAAAATTTTCATAAATTCTCAAAACTGAAAACCTTATGCCTAGAATATTGAACACCCTTATGCTTAGAAGAAACTTAAGAAGGATTACAGTTCTTAGAAAGTAAACCAATAACATGCTGTAGAATTAACATTTCTAATGTCTTTTAAAATAAATCATATGCTATGCTTAAACTGACAAAATTAGAGATGTTTAAATTTCAGGTATCCTCAAACCTGAAACTTCCTCTGACCTCATGGGTTTGTTAAAAGCACCTTAAAATCCATGCCATTGCTTTCTAGTGCTACAAAGATAAATCCAGGCAGAAAAAGAACCTCAACCCTTAGTTATTTCCCTTATTTTATTAAATATTACAAAATTATGATGTGATATCTGAATTAAACCATAGTTTGTCTGAAAGCATACATAAATGAGGAACAAAATAAATATTTTTCTTTGGAAAAAAATAGATATGATCTTCTAATTTTCACCAATGCATTTGCTAATTTTCTAGAAGTCTGCTTTATCAATTTGTTTTGGAGAAAGAAATTCCCTTTTTTTTAGACTGTATAATGTTAGGCTGGTTTCACCATTCTTTTCCACAAACATAGGTAACAATATGAAGACCTACATTAAACATGTATGCATACACATTATGCACACACTTGAGTGTTGCATGGGCCATAGAATTTGAATTATCATTTTTAGAGGAGATGAGGAGGAATCCTTTGCTATACTCAAAAGAGGATGTACACTTTAACTTGAATAAGTATACTCTTTTGAGAGAAAACCATTTATGTTCATAAGGACCAATGATGACTAGAGCCATGTCTTTTACTGAAGGCAATGTCTGGCAATGGCCTTAACTCACGTAATCATTTCAGCTGTTCCTACACTCCAAACATCCCTTCCGGTAATCTTATGTGATGTGTCTTATAAATGTTGTCAAATCTAGGTTTGGGACTCTAATTAAAATGCAGAGATAGTCTTACAAAGACATTTTATGTGGTTAAAATAGAATGGATGTATTTGCTTTCTCTGAATCCCTTTCATGTCATATACAGCCTTATTAAACATTCTTCATGCAAGCTCTTTGCAAATAATTTACCATTTGACCTGGCAAGTTTTTTTGTGACCTATCTGTAATGTTAAATTACTTTTATGTCCTTTTGTTGTTAATAAAATAATGAAAATAATAACAGCAAAAATAATACTCAGAGTAGTACATAGAATTTTTATCTGTAGATCTCTCTGCACTTTATATATGGGTTAAGAAGATACTAATTGTGTTGTACCTCGACAGCTCCTTTTTAAAGTGGAAGGTATTTAATGTTCATCCTTCACATTCCCTCTCCATCTTATTATTTCTGCTCCATGGGGTTTTATATTATGTTAAATTGTGTTGATGTAATGAGGCACAGTCATACTGTGCTCATGATTATATCAGTAGGGCACAGTATCCCTCTTTGTAGCAAGAGTCAAATCATGTCATTACTGAAGTGCCTTATTTAGTTTCCTATGCTTTGTTATTCTAAATGTGATTCACATGCAACAGTTAAATACCTCACACAAATTAGGACCATAAGTTTAACTTGGGTGTTAAAATACAGTAATCAGTTCAAGTTACCTGAAAATTACTTTTATTCATTCATATTAAATCTTATTTTTACAAATTCTAGTTATTCTCCCTTTATATAGACTCTGTGGGGCTCACAACCTGAGGTACACTGATATGGTACTAAAAGAGCAAACAGAGATGAGAATCATGCCCTGGATTTTTAAAGGAATTTTATTGATTTAAACTTTGTTCCAGATATTTTGACAAAGTCATCATTTATTTATTTATATTTTCCAGTACTTTGTCTCACTTATTTAAATAATCTTTCTGCACAGTAATCACAATTATATTTTTTCATACAAAATGAAATTGACATTACCTAATTTCCTAACAAACTTTTCAAATCTGAAATATTTTTAATGTTTAATATAACCATGGGATCTTAGTTCACAAATTCCGCCTTCAGTGGTTTCCTAGGATACAAACATACAATCACAAAGAGAAAGCAGCACAGAAAAACAAGGCAGAAAGCCTGCAGCCCTTCCACTTTTTTGAATATTTTCAAATGTTTTGCATTCTCACAAACGTATCAGTGCTAGACCACAAACAAAACGGCTGGTGATGGGCTTAAACTACAAGTCGTATCTGTGTCTTCTGTTAAAGTAGACAAAATTCTTCTGAGCATTCTGAAAAGAACAACTGAAACAGAAAAAGTAGCTTTTGCACACCCTGCATCATAACTTTGGAAGAATGAAGCAGGAACAATTAATTTCAGGGCACTAATCTAATAACAAATGAAATAAAAGGGGAGATATTAACTGACTCCAGCTGCTAAAGTGGAAACCAACATGCAAAAGACAATTGCAGAATGCATTATGGATCCTTGGTGAGGGATATTTTCAAATAAAATAGATGTTCTTTCAAAAGCAATTTTAACATTACTCTCTCACCCTTCAAATGTCCCAGTGCACATATGAATGTACTTACATGTGCACAAAAATTTCGACAATAGCTACATTATTTTTAAAGAAGAAGTGGAATTTCAAAACATTTCTTAGGAAGTCAAAATCAATAACACGAGTATAATGATGGAATACAATGATAGATTAAGAAAAAAGAATGAGAGCTTGACATGTGAACCTGGTGATACTCATTCTGGAAATATTTTATTTAATTTTGTTACTGTCTTTTTAAGAGGAGACAGGCACCTAGAAGACAGTGTAGTAAAAAAGCCCTGCCAAAACTAAAATAATGTAAGAGGTAGAGAAAAAGTTGCACAGCAAGAAATGAAATTTATTAATTCTTTGTAGTTAATCCTAAGAAACCAAGTGAAGAATAAAAGGTGAGGTGACCCAATAATGGTATAAAAGTCATTATGGGTAGAAATATCGCACACTTTAACAGGAAGATTTAGCAATACCAAAACCATAGAACTGAAGTTTGACTAATTAAAATAAGAAATAAGGCAAAAAAAAAAAATGCTGTAAACAGAAAGTATGATTAATGTTTGGAATGTGATTGTAAAGAAAATGGTGGCTTGTATTCTCACTACTCCTGAGATCAAGATTTCTGTATTTCATTCCAGTCCATAGTTATCTTTGTGTCTGACTGTAAAATAAGTGGAATTGAGGAATAATGACATTTATGTTCAACTAATAAGTTGGTTGTTCTTCCAGGATTGAATGCTACGGATCTCTGACTTCAGAGAATCACAGAATCACAGAATAAGTGAGTTGGAAGGGAGCCACGAGGATCACCCAGTCCAACTCCTGGCCTAGCACAGCTCCACTACCAAGAGTTACTCCATGTGACTGAGAGCATTGTCCAAATTCCTCTTGAACTCTGTCCAGCTCTGTGACCACTTCCCTGGGGAGCCTGTTCCAGTGTATCATCTGTTACTTGAGGGACTCCTCCTTGTTCTGAGACTCATGTTGCAACATTTGTAATTTTGATGGCAATTCAGTGTAAGAAACTTGAACCATACTTGTCAAATATATTTAAAATCACTCTCAGAGTTCGAGTTTTATTTCACAGCTACTTACTTGTTATCAGGTTACTGGAGCTTTCATAATACAGGAAATAGCTTTGATAAAAGGTAAGGACAGCTTTACGAAAACGGGGTCTGTGAGTGAGAGGCTGGCATAGGGAAGTTAACGGATATTGTAATGTCAAATTATTTAGACCAGCATTTCACCAATCTTTTGGATGAGTACACAGAACTAAATTGAAAAAAGTCTGTATGAGAGAAGGTAATCAAAACTTGCTTAAGAAAGGCTAGTACTTAAATGAGAACAGCATACAAAACAACAGAAATTGCCACTGTGGATTTTTTTTTTTTGTCACAGTATATGAAAGGTCATAAAAATCATAGAATGGTTCTGGTCAGAAGGGACTTTTAAAGATCATCTAGGAAAAAATCCCCTGTCACAGACAAGGACACACACTAGATCAGATGGCTCAAAGACTTATCCAACCTGACCTGGAATATTTCCAGGGATGAGTTCAATCATTTCTCTGGGCCACATGTCCCAAAGTCTCACCACCTGCATCATAAAAATATTCTATATTTTTTAGTTGGAACTGTTTCCCTTCTCCTATCACTACAGACCCTAGTAAAAGTCTCCCTCCATGTTTTTATGAGTCCCCTGTAAAGGCCTGCTCTTAGTCAATGAACTTAAAGGGCCTTAGGTTTCTTTATACTCTGAAGCAAGTGCATGGAAAAAATGGACAATACTCTAGGGAGGTTAAACAACAAATTTTACTGAAAAACTTTAGAAAATAAGGGTACTTGGAAAATTTTAAATCAATTGAAATAAGGCATTTCACAAGGCATTGACTCGGCTAACTTTCATCCATCCAAATGTCAGTTACCCAGATTTAGAGAAGTGAAAATTAGAAGAAAAATCGAGAGAGAGGGTGGAAGAGAGGGGTACAGAGAAAGATTTATATTCATTGCCTGAATTCCAGCATGTTCTCAGCTACTACAAAATCCAAAACAATGGGCCTTGAGCATGTGTGTCCTTGTGCAACTGCTTTTATCTATTTTGGTTTCCTGGGCTTTCCCCTCCAGGTGGGGCTTCAGGTGTGCCAGTGACTGACAGACATTCTGGGCTGGACTAGAGGCTCCAGGGTATGTGGGGCAGTGCACATCCCACTTTTCACAGAATTTGCACTACTCCCTCCCTAGACACACTTTAGTTGTTTTGAGACAGTAATAATTTTCTCCAATTTCTCACACCCCCTTTAAGTATTGAAAGTCTGCAATAAGGTATTCCCAAGGCTTTTCTTCTCCAGGCAGAACAACCCCAAATCCCTCAACATTTCTTCAAAGGTAATGTGTTCCAGCTCTCTGATAGTTTTTGTGGCCCTCCTTTGGACCTGTTGTAACATGTCTGATTTCCTTATGCTGAGATTACCAAAGCTGGATGCAGTACTCCAGGTGAGGTCTCACAAAAGTGAAATAAAAGGTCAGAATCCCCTCCCTTGACCTGCTGGACACACTTCTTTTGATTCAGCCCAGGATGTAATTGACCTTCTGGGCCACAAGCTCACTGGTTCATATCCAATATTTAGTCTACCAATATCCCAAATTCTTTCTGCACAGGGCTGCTCTCAGTTCACTCATTGCTCAGTGTCTATAGATACTGGTGATTGCCTTGACCCAGGTGCACAACATTGCACTTGGCCTTGCTCAGTTTCTTGAGGCTCACACTGGCCCACCTCTCAAGCCTTTCAGAATCCCTCTGGATGGCATCCCTTTCTTTCCTCAAGAGCATTAACTGCACTACTCATCTTGCTGTTACTAAGGAGCAAGGATTCTGAACACTCTTCAGTATGAAAAATAAGAGTTAGCTACACTTGGGGAAAAAATAACTTATTTTTTCCCCAGTTTCTCTAAGATAATCAACAGGAAACAACAACTTTTTGTAAACAAAACAATACTGCAGATCCATCTTTAGGATTACTAAATGCCAATCAAAAGTAGACTAGTTGTACCACAGTGTAAAGCTGTCAGCTCTTTTGAAACACAGAAACGTATCTTTGAAATTATGGTGACAACATAAGTGTTCATATAAATCAAGCTTCCAGGCCATTTAACTTGATCCTTACCCATCTGGGTCCACTCTGCAGTAATTTTTCAACTGAAACACCAGATGTTACCAAAAAGCATAGATGTTATGCACTTAAAAACCAGTTCAAATGATAAATGGTACTGATATGGTAGCACAACAATGACCAGAAAGGAGATTCAAATCTTGGCTATCTTCATGTTATTCAATAACACAATGTTTAAGTGAAACTCAGTTGTTAGGTTTTTTCAATGTCTCTCATTTTCCCGAATCTCCTTGGATTAAAGAGATTCCCAAAAGTAGGACATCAAATTTTACCCAACTACCCCAACTGAAAATCCCTTACATGTTAAAAATCTGTGTGACTGCAGAATATAAATATATATGTATGTATTAAAGTCACTCACTGCACTCCCATGTTTAGAATGTAAGGTAGTTGTCTTCTATATAAATGTTTCTAAATATTTTTTTACTATTGAGCTGATCAGTTAAATTTACTATCTCTAATACAGAGTTACAATTTAGAATATACAAAAAGGGTGCAACTGCTGGATACAGTACTACTGAACTACTATTTTTTATTCTTGGAATTATAGTGTAACATTAGATAGTGACAAGCAGCAAAAAAGAAATTATTTTCCATTTGTATTAATTTATGCTTTTCCTAAATGTTGGAAACAAAGTTCTGATGTCTGTATATGAAATTATATTGCTGAGATGCACATTTGCCAGAAATAGCTGCTCTAGGGAGAAGAAAAGAAATCATGCAATACTGCAGATAGTGTTGAACATGAGAGTCTTGCTTCTGTCTCATGACAATAATATAAAGTAGATATTGCATCTATGAATTCATAAATTGGAAAATCATTCATAATAAATATTTACTTTTAAGTTCCATAGCATATAGAGTAATCACAGTATATGCATATATATTTATTTAAATTAACTGGCTCCATTATTGAACTTGCTGTTTAAGTTTAGTGAATTACTTTTGCAGCAATATGAATGAAGTGATTTAAGTTATTTTTCTTGTAAGTTGGTTGGAGTGCTTTTTTCCATGATTTATGTATTTTGAAATATATTTGCAGGGAAATTTGACAGCTCTTTGTAATTATTTGCAAGTTGAATGAAATATGTGGATTACTCTGCTTTGGGAAATTATTACGCCCATGTAGTTTTAATAGTAGGGGGGAAAAAAAAGGAATATTTTAGTTGGTTAGCCATTGATCATTTCTTTATTGTTGTCCTCTTTTCTGGTGCAACATCATGCAGCTGGAATCTAGAGGAAACAACATATTCTGCACACATGAAATTTGTAATATCTTTCCCTTTAGCATAAAGGGAAACAAGAGTCAGCAACAGCTTAGCTCAGAAAGAGTATGGATAAGCACATCATGTGTGAAGGGAGCTAAGGTAATTCCTGGAAAGGATGAATAAATGATTTCAGGTAGATCATACTAAAATCTGGAGGTTTAAAATGCTTCTCAATGCATTATACCTTGATAACATTTTGTAAGCCATATGTACACCTCAACCACAGTGGGATGTAAGAGAAACTTTGTTCCCAGCTGTTGGTGTGTACATAAGGAACATAAGTTTGGAGGCTTTTTCCCTTGTCTCAGTAAGTAAAAGTTATTACTGAGGTACTCCTAATTACTGTTAAGAATGATAACTAGTGTAGACACTCAGTGTTATTCAGTGACAGGCAGAACAGTGCGCTAGTGAAACTCACTTCTAGCCAAAGGCTATTATGACAAATTTTTTAAAATATCTGCAGAAGTTCTAAGTTCTTACAGTAGCAACTGAATCTTTTGGAACTGGTCTTCAGACATACATTTTCAAACTGAACACTGAATACTCAGAAAGTGTCAAGTTCTACTCACCTTAAGCTGGATCTACAGAATTGAATGAAATTGGCTGCCTTAAGATCTGAAGATTTGATATATGTCCCATAGGTAACACCACTCAGAAGATCACAGTGTTAGTGAGCAAAAGTCCTGCTTTTTAATAGAATGTGTATCCCTGTAAAATATATGGGCAAAATTATGTACCTGAACTGTCAGGTAGAGATTCTACAAGACTGGGTGTGTTTTTCTTATGGGGGTGAAAAAAAAAAAAAAGGTTGATTTTTTGAAGGCATTATACTCAAGGCTGGAGAGAGTTCTGAGGGAACCACCAGCACCAACCAGGGGCCTTTCCCTACTCTTCCCACAGTCCAGGACCCTATTTAATTCCAGCTTGGGGCTGCTAGTCCCTGCTCCAGGGATGGTATAGGAATGCAAAACTCCAGCATTATCTCTGATTTTGTTCCCTGTAATGATGTCGTAACTAGCTTTTCTCCAGTGCTCCTGGATGGAGTCGTGTGTTCCAACATTTGATTCTCACAGGTGAAATGTGTCCACTTTCAGCCTCTACCTCTATTTTTAATGACAGAGTAAATACAGATTTTATTCCAGCTGTTTAAAACTCGAACCTTGATCTCTGTCTTTCATCAATGACACTTTCAATACAGGCTGAAAATAATAAGTGAGAAGGCATAAAAACCCCCAAACACTTTGAAAATGAGAGGCCAATAATGCATTTATAAATGTTGTCTCTTTAACACCTTTCTGATTGTTGTTTGCTTATGTGAGATCTGGTCTGAACTGAAATAATTGACACACTTTCAACTGCAGATCACCAATTACTGAGAATATAAAAGGTGACTCAGTACATTTTAGTTGTTTTTACTCTTGTTTCACTTAGTGTCTAGATAAAAGTAAGAGCAAAAAATAGCTGAAAACATCGTTATTCTATTTATGCTTAGAGAGCTAGCTTGTTAAAAACATACAATATTGCTGCATTCCAGATGACTTCATAACTGTTCATAAAAAAGAGGTGTCTATATGAACCTATGTCTTTGTAGTTTTAGTCAGCCTCATTGGAAAATTTAATTTAATTCATTTTCTCTTTTGCAAAAACCTTCAGTTAACAGAAGTTATCCTAACTGTGACCAAACTATAAAGAAAAACTCATCTGATTCTTTTGCTCAAAAAAAGCACCAAAATACCAAATAAGCAAATATGAAAATAGGGTTAAAATCTGGGAAAGTGATAAACATGGAATAATGATGCTTAAAAATGTATCATTGTAGACTGATATTTAAAAAACAGCACAAGAGATATTTAAAAGTTACATTATGCCAAAATAAAAGTAGCTATACCCACTGCCTGCATCCTCCTCAATCATACTATTCTTTATAGTCCTATTCCAACTTCTTTTTTCTTCTCATCTTCAAAGCTCTTTATAGATGAATGAAAAAAACCTAAACAAAGCTTCCTGAAAAGAACTTGTTATGGTACGTGTTATTTACTTACAATTATGCATCATTTATTGTGTCAGATCAATGCTTAAAGATGAAATAAACTTCTACTAAAATTCATAGTTTCCTTGATCTACAACAGCTACCGAGAATGACTTTCTGGCTATCACTCTGTGACTTGAAAAGTTGCCCATAACTACAATAGTGATTTTTATTCTCCCAAGCCTGCCAGGATAGTCTGCACACATTGCACAGTCCTACACTAAACTTCTATAGGGGGTACAATTTTGAGTAAGTATTTTAAAAATGGGTTCCATGTGTTTCTTCATTTACTACTCGGGGTACATTCCTAAGCTCTTAAAAAGCCCTTCTTGCTATTCTTCTTACTCTTTCCCCCCTTTCTTTCAATGTAACAACACATAAATGATGCCACACTCAGTTCCAGCTGTACAGCTGTGGAGACTATATTGGTAAGTGACTTCCTGTGCTGGTTCTACACTTTAATGCTAAAGAACAGTTTGTTAATGAACTATGTAGTTCACAGTAAATATTGACCATGTTTTGGAAATTGTTTTTTACAATTAAAAAGTTTACAGTTGAGTGTACTTATCTTTTAAATATTAAAAACCACCACCAACAAAAAACCTCACTAGAATTTTACGTTTAAATTCTTCCTAGTCTTCTCCATTTATTTAATGCTAAACATTGAGTAGTTTCTTTCTTGCTATGAGTCTAAAGACAGAGTTTCAGTGTTTGCAAATTATCTAACTGTGCAGGTCCATATATTTGAAAGTATTTGCACAATGTTTAATTGCAAAATTCCTCTGATTCCAGCAAATTATTTATTCTGTGCCTTTTCATACAGAGTATGAAACATACATATTAAAAAAATTTTGTCTCCTTTACTTCTGGGTGAAATAGAAGTTTTTTCATTTGATTTCCTTGCAAGTTGAAGCCTTAAATTTGTTACTTAATAAATGTGACTTTCATACTAGCTTAATATTTGTTTTAATGCCTACAGAATTTATATACTCTGAGAGACTAAGGAATCTGGTAAAAATCATTGTCCATCTTGTGCCACAAAAACTCTCTACGTCTATCCTGAAGAATTCACTGCATCATTTTAAGATGGTGCACGAGGTGGAACAGGAGCTTTAAAGAAGCGTAAATGTGAGAAATGACAAAATAAATTCTGATTAGTATGAACAATTTAACCCACCTTTTCTTTATAATAGAATACCACAATCACAGTTCCTAAACAGGAGGTGGACATACTAGGAATTGTCAAATCTAAAGGCAACAACAATAAAGAGAGACAATTAAAATTATGGCTGTAGTCAGAACAGCATGACATAATATTTCAAAATCAACCTGTACAGTAGAAATGCAGGGTTTGTAGTGTGGCATACCTTTGTTTATTTTAGCATGAAACTAAAATTTAAGTGAGTCTGGCAGGCCAGAATAAGGAAAACCACATTATCTGCAGGCTCACAGCAAGTTTCTTTAAAGTGAATATTGTTCATTTGTATCAAATAACCCTGCAGCTGTTTAGTGGATGTTAGAAGGAAAATTCTGTAATGACAGAAATTACAAGTGACACGAATGTTTTGAATTTACCAGATTTGAGATCAACTCGCTTGCAGAGTTTCAGATGCAAAGATATGTCATTTTTTAAGACAAAAAAAGAGCATGTAATATACTCTATCATTGCATAATATGTATGATTTTAAAAGCACTGTCATTTCAGGGCTCTCTATTGCAATTCAGAGGTATCACTTTGCTTTTGTTCTCAGGCCTGGAATCAAAGAATGTTTATTATTTTGCATTCAAGGTAACCTATTCTTGTTCATATAACTGTAACAGTAATTAACACAGTTGTACTTAGATACTGACTGATCTGAGAATTTAAAGGTCAGATTGTAATGTTAAGATTGCAGCCCTTTGACATAGTTACTGCTTCTGGTGAAAGGGAGCTGTTCTTAACTGTGGCTGTGTTTTTTCTTTTCCTTTTTTACTCTATTTTTGTTGTTGCTGTTTGAATTTTTTCTAATGTATGTGTGTGTTATAAACCATCTTTCATAGTCTGCCATCTTAACTGCTCTAGGCAGAAGTGTGGTGCTTAATTACAAAGTGTCATAAATTCATATGCCATTTGTAACTTTAATGGCAAATCATCAGTGAGATTTGTTCTGCCAGGGCTGTGGAACACTGAAAGCAGAATTTCACAAGTTAATGGCCTGCCCTTTTCTGACAGCACACCAAGCTTTCACACTATTAACTAACACTTTGCTTCACTCAACCACTGAACTGTTGACAAAAGCACTTTAGCAAGTCTGAACAGCAGAAAAAAAAATCAAGTAAATCAAAACCCGGTTTGGAATGAGGCAGAAAAGCAGGGAAGAAAGATGAATCAAAGGAAAAATTTTAACAAGCAAGACAAAGCAACTTGGTATGCTTTGATAAACTTTATCATTAATGCATCAATGCAATGAATAATACCTGTTATAATTTTGCAGTTTTTGGATAGTTTTTCTTCTCAATACTGAGGAAACAATATTTGAATATTTCTGAATTATTTCAGTTTTATGTAAAGGTTTAATCCTACATAGCTGAGGTACTGCTTATTTTATTCAACTGGTTTTGAAACATGAAGAAACTGAAATTTTCCCTGCGGAAATAACTAAATTTCACAAAAAAACATTCACAACGGAAATATCAATTCTTGTAGGGATTTGAGAAAAAAATGTTTTAAGAGCATGAAACAGACAGTAATTTTTTTTTGATAAATAAAATCAGATGTTTAGATGCAATCATAAAAAATATAATTTATTCAAGCACGGTAGGTTTCTAACACATAGAGATCTTTAGTTTGCAACAATCTATCTAGAACTGTTTGTAAGTGTACCTTTATCTGTTAAATGTTTGCAGACATACATATCTATTTCCTGACCACAATTTACTTCTCTGCAATGACAGATCATGGAGGAATTCATGTATGCTATTTTATCCAGGATATTCTTGGAAATGTAACATACTTCTTCTTCAGTAGGAGATGCATATTATAAAGATAACATATTATAAAGCTTTTGGTGAAGTGAAGGACTGCATTGGTCTGAATTGTGTATAAAAATTAGCACATAGAGGAGGTCTGCAAAAAGGACACAAAGTTTCTGATCCACTACATGGAATCTTGAGAATATACATGCTAGGAAATGCACCTACTTTTTAGTTAAGTTTAGTTTTAGATCTACATACTCAGATTTCCTGGCAGATGTCCCCATTCTTTTAGTCAAAATGACTTAACATTTGTTTGTAATCATGATTCATAATGTTTTCATTGCCATAGCGTCAAGCAGAATTTCCTGTTGTCCTAAAGCACATTGGAATACTGCACTGGTTTCACTGAGGTGCCTGTGTTACACATGCCCATGAAAAGAAACTTAGCTTCCTAACAAAATAATTTCTGCTTCTGTCTTCTTCTGTAACCATTGTAATTTTCTCTGAATCAACACCAAGAATTTGCTGCAAACTACTACACTGATGAGTTTGCTGTAGTCTATTCATTGTTTGGTTCAAATAATTAAAAAGCATTTGAGGACAGGGAAGAGAGTAGCAGCTTCTTCATTTACATTGTTTCAAAATTCCAGCTTTGGTAAATTTGGCCATCTACATAGATGCCTTAGACTCCTTGTAAAACATAATAAAATGAAACAATATAATCTGAAAATTATTTAAAAATCTGAATGATATAATGAATATGCCATAGTATTAACCATGGAATTTCCTAGGAAAGCCAAGGGGCCACAGCTGCTTTTCACAATTGCAAAGCTGAGGCACCATAATGAATCAATCTTCAACCGCTAATCCTAAACACATCATGTGCAGTTTAAGTACTTAGTACACATTTTTAAAGTCAAGTCACAGTAAGACAGGTGCCAGAGAAATAGGAAAATGAAATGGGATGTAGGTGGGTAATAAGAGAGAGAAGTGACAGAACAACCCAAGGATAAAAAAATAAAAGGCAGTTTAGCTGTCAGTCAAAATTTCCTGTGAGATATTAACAAACTTAGAGATGATTACTTTCTAGTTGTTGCTCTTTGTCCAGTTTGGCTCAAGTGTTTCTGGAAAGAATGTACAGCACCAAAGTTCATATTTAGTGATAGGAAAAAATATACTTAAGATCTTTCCTTGTTCAGTCATGGACATGAAATATTACTGCTTTGCCATTCTCTGTCCACTTTTTTACTTTTCAGGCAGAATTCTTCATTTATTTATAAAAGTTCTGAGGAAAAAATCACAAGAAAAAGAAATGGGAGGATTATTGATGACAACAAGAAATTTAAAACACTTAGATTTAACTCTTGAGAAATGAGGTCTTATGATAAACTTGGAGGCAATTTTACTGTCACAGAATCAGTCAGGAAAGAAAATAAAAGTTGAAATAAAGATAGAAAAATTAACAAATATATAGACATTCCACATAAGCATTTTGGAGAGAAAATAAAGGTATTCCTCTAGCAGATTTGATTTTGAAAGTGGAGAGTCCTCAAACTGAACAAAACCCCTTAGCTCAGTTTAAAAATAGGAAGACTTTGAAAAGGTCGTTTTGCATACACAGATAAAAATGCCAATTCTCTAAACAGTGTTGTTTACAGACAGTAAAAAATATTCCAAACATTAAAAGAAGATCTGTATGATACAGGACTGAAAAATTTCTGTGTTAGATACCCCTGAATTATCTGTAGACAATGTTGCAAAATTTGCATTTTTTTCACATTCAGTGCATCATGTCCAAGTCAGGGTTAGTTGAGAAGACTTCCTTCAGAAGACATTGTGAGCTAGAATTAATGCAAGACAGCAGCATTAGGATCTGATCTGACTAAAATATGACATTCTCTTGAAAATAAAAACTGTGCTTGTATAACAGTGTCGAGATGAGAGAAGCATCATTTTCTACTCACATATAAGTGATTTTAAGCAATTTTTTAAAAATTTGAATATTTTTGATGAATTCTTGTTTTCTGTTACAAATAATTAGCGTTTGATGTCTGTCATTTCATATATTATTGCATTTTTGTTCCCATTTGAAGTAGTAAGGCTGTCTTCTTTTCTTCTACTAAGTGATCTTCCTGAAATCACAATAAAAAGTAAGATTTACTTTTCACATTTTGTCCAACTGCTTCATTACATCCTCTGATTCTCTGTAAAGAGGTTGACCTGAGAACTGTTGATTCTGTAATAGAGAATTCTAGCCTCTCCATTTATATTTGGAATTTTTTACTTCCTTATATACAACCATATAACAAAGAATTGAGCTTTTGTGCCCAATATTTATTTGCAAGAGTAAGAGACACTAATTGAATTTTTTTTCCCCCTTTTTGGTAGACACTTTGTTTTGTGATTCACTGATACAAAATGAAAGTTTAATAAATTCATTACCTCTCCAGAGAAACTTTTCTCCAAAGCTCAAATAACCAGTAGGTCATAAGGTCAAGTATAGGAAAGTTTTGTTCAGTGTTTTAGAACAAATCAAGTATGCAATAAGTGATTTCTGGGCTTTTGGGAGCAAACTGTGAAACATTTCTGAGCAACCAAAAATAACACATTTCTCTAATTAGGCTGGCTAATGATGTTTACATTTGCATAATCACCACAATGCTTCCATTAATTTTTGCATGTTTCACATTTTTCTTTCCATTTAGCAATTTCTCGCATTGTTTGTGGGGCAGTGTGGTGGATTAATCCTAGAATATTTGCATTTTTCTATAAATAGCATTTTGTATTGCTAAATAAGTAGAGAGTTGAGTGGGCGTTTTTGCCTGTTTTGCTAATCATTTGAATATATGTGATTCTATTACATTTCCTTTGTATATTGAAAGAAAGAGCTCTTAGGATAGAAGTTTTATGAATCCTGACAGAAACATCTGTAAAGAGTTTTCATTAAAATAGTACTTCTCTGTACAACATGTTTTCATCAATAATATAGAAAAGTCATTTTACTTTTCACCAAACTTGGCCAAACTGACAAAATAAAGCACAGAAGAAAGTAGGAAGAAAGAAATGTTCACTACACTCATTTGCAAACAAAAAAAATGATTTATAAGAAAGGACTAGTGATACATTTAAAAAAAATCTTGGAAAGAATGGTCAGCACAAAATCCTTCCTTAAGACCCTGGTGGTTAGGTTTGTACTAAACATCATAGCTGCAGAGCATGTTGAAAATGCTACTAGAACATAAAAATCAGTAACAGTAGAAATATTATATTCTGGAATATATGTTAGACAATGTAAAATTGCAATAAAAACATAATCAATCTAATTCTACAAGGTATCAGGTGCTGTTGACAGAGTTTTCTGCACAAAAAATAAATAGTTCTGCATAAGCTATACACAATATTAGTTTATACAGAATATGTGCTTATGACCGTAACAGAGGCAGAAATGACATCAAAAATAGAAAAATTATTTTTAAAGTATTAAAAAAAAAGAGGCAGAGAAGGGTAGGAAAAAAGACTGAATATAAGATAGTTCTGGTTTAAAATATCACCTCTTTTACCTGAAATAATTCTTTACATGTTATAAGGTGAGTTGAAACAGCTTGTTGGTCTGTGTGAAATCTACCATAAAAAAACCATGAAATTGGCGTCCCAACTCTCTCTCCCTATGACTGGCTGATGACTAGAACTGACACAAGGAAAAATTCTAGTGATTATGAAGACTCTGCCAGCCTAGTTCAGCTTCTATTACAAGTGGAATATCATCCTTATTTTGAATGTAGGACACATCTTTCAAAATTACAGGCAAATAAATCCTATGTCGTGCCTCAGTGGCGGCCATACCAAAACTTTAGAACTGTTCTAGCTTTATAGACAATAAACTGAAAAGTAGAAATCCAGAAACATAAAGAAAAGTTTTGATTTGAATAAAAAGTATGTCTGGAAAGATGCATAAACACAGGTATGAAAGCTGAATTGGAATTCATGAAAGAGATTATGAAGGGATGAAAAATAATGAGAAAAGAGACAGAAATCATAACTGCACTTTCATTTAGAGAGCAGATGGGAAGAAAAGAGGACAGTGCACTGAAAATAAATTTTCACCTTCCATTATTTTAAATTCATGTATCTTATATTACATTTAAAGGAAATGAAAATTCTCCTCTAATACCACAGATACATATATATTTTTATTTAAGTTGCTAAGGGGTGAAAGTCATATCTATCGTGTTATGAGTGCTTTCTCTAGTGTGAAGAAAGGTTCATCTTTCAAACCAGTGATTTTTATAAAAAGATAGATATAGATATTCTTGTTATCTATAAAAAAGGTTTCCAATTTTTCAAGTCCATTTTACACAAACTTTCGTAAAAATACCCAACATATCAAGAGATCTTTAATTTTGACTGTCTTATATTTTGTGTGACAAAACTTATTAATGAGCCTTTGTTGCAAATGACTGTTTTAAGGTTGTTTAAAGAATCCCTGGCAGAGAGATCAGCATAAACACATTTAATATAAAAGTGAAAGCATGACAAAGTTCATTGGTAAGTTTCACTCTACTACTTACTATATGGTTGAAGACACAGAGAAAAATCGAACTCAAATCTAATATCAATCAATCAGTCTAAACCCAACATCAACCCAAAAATGATCTATGTGAAGGTTGGGACAGTGGAGACAGGTACTGTGGTAGTGGAGAGGGTAAGGATAAGAGAGGGTAAGGATTAAAAGGAATATGGGGGACCATTCCATTGCATCTCAAGGTTCAGAGTAGACCACCTTGCCAAACTTAACCCCAGACTACACCACCAGTTTAGGTCTAAAGTTTTAACAGCACTTAAACTTAACAGCACTCAATCAAAAACTTAAGTTTAACAATTTAGCCACAGATTTATATAGAATTTACGTAGCAGAACAGCAACTCACTTACAGGTCTAACTTATTTACAAATCTATTTACAAATCTTAAGTACCTAAGAATCTAGGAGAGCAACATTCATAGTACATTTGCTAGGGTATATTCACACTCACATGCAGATCTAAAAGAGTATGTACAAGACATATCTGTGGAAAATTCCTCCCAAATTCAATGAAGTACTCATGCCAGATGTTTTGGTATCTTCTCAGTGGGCAAAGGATTGAGCCTAGAGGAATGCAGGTATCAACCCAGGCTCCATTGTCATTCAGTGATCCTGCAAGTGTGGCAAACTTGAGAGTTCACTGGCTCTAAAAGGCATCCCATGCAGAGGGATATTTCTGGATGCAGCCCACTGGATTCTAGGAAGGCTCAAAAGGTCTCACTTGGAACCACTATAGGGTTCCAAGACAGTTGATTCCAGTCCTAATCTGCTGCAATTTGCTGAAGCAGGGACCTGGGGCAGGAGGGGAAGATGCACCACACCCTTCTCCATGCTATTTGATGCCATCATGGATTTTCACTCACATTTAAAGAATAGTTCTGATTGCATATGAGTAAAAGAACTACTAGGCTGTATGCTCATACCAACAACAGTCTTCTCTTTGTGGTCTAGTAAATTTTGAGCCCTTGCAGAAAGATTAACAAGCATCTAATGTTGGCATCTTTCACTAGGTATTGAAATGTTTTCTTATTACTATGTAGAAATTCTGACAAATTTCAGAAAGACCTAATTCTCACATATGCAGTGCTTAACTCAGAGGTTTGGATTCCATTTTTCAGGTTGAGCATAATCAGCCACTGAAATGGTTAACCTGTAAGTGCTAAATTTCCTGTTTGGATCTTTCATAAATGAATGTAGCTTATTTAAATATTCTTCTTTGGTTCTTGTCATTTTTATATATATCTAGACTTCATACTCTCCACAGTGTTTTGTTTTTTTTTATTTTTGGTATCATTTCAGTAGAGAACATTGCTGGTGTTTGCCAGAATAAAAATCCATTTGGTATTTTTCTTTTGCTTTCTGTGATGGAGATCTTCCCCTCAGTTTCATGGTCTAGTTAAAAGGTTGATGCATAAAGTACCCTCATTAGCATTTCACCTGGATGCTACCTGACTACTGACACTCTGTGTTTTGGGTTATCTTCTTTCATATTTTGTAGCTATTCACTGCTCTGTCTTAGAGGCACAGTACAAATCCCTTACTACTTAGAGCTTTTCGGGGTGCTTGTGCTCAAAAGTAGTGAGGAGAGAACTTGTGTATTCTCTAGAGAGAAGCGTAGGTATTTTCCATTGATTGTACTGTAACATGAGAGCAGAAGTGGGGAATCACGTGGGTTATGTGTGCTTTAGCAAGCAAAGCCAAACAGAAGAAATGGACTTGTAAATCAAAGCAGTTGTCAATAACTTGACATCCATCATTAACATGTTTCGTGTGGGGTTACTTCAGATTGTCTACATTCTTAAGAATGTCTTTTTTCATGAACTGAATGGCATTAATAACTGAAGGTCATTGAGTGTACCTTTGCTGTGCATCATCAGATTAGTTTCACTTGAAACTAACACAGTTGTTCTCTGAGAGTCTCCTGCAAAGTGAATCAAAGCATGGTATGTGGAGATGTTAGCACCTGAAACAGGTTCCTGATCCAGAATGGAACTTAAATGTAGAAAAACTCTCAACCATGCCCTAAAACTAAGGCAAATTCTAGGACTAAAGAGATCCCAGGTAGTGAGAACTTCATTTGATCTTTGAGTACTAAAACTGAAATAAAGAAAGAAGACATTTCTCTTGCTGTGTGGACAGCTGTTGGGACTTTTTGACTCCTTTCATGTTATGGATGTTAAGAAGGAATCTATGGACCAAGTATGATAGAAAGCTAGAAGTGGTCAAGGCCAGGTTGATGGGGCCCTGAACAATCTGGTCTAGTGGGCAACATCTCTGCCTATGACAGCAGGGTTTGAAACTAGATGATCTTTAAGGTTCCTTCCAAACCAAGCTATTCTGTCATTCCATGTTTCTATGTTCTCATAGAGAATTTGATATAAAATACAATTTATTAATACTAAGATACATATATATGTATATATATATTTTTTAAGTAGGTAATGTATTCATTGGCTTTTCCTGTAGTCTGTGTTAGGTAATTTCCATTTTCAATACAGCTTCTCAACAGAATTTCATCCATTGCTCTGACTACAAATGTCAACTTTTAACTTCATTTTCTCTGGAAAGTATTTGCAGTCTTCTCTTATATTTAATATTAGATCTATAATGCTTAAAGCCTGAAAGCTTGAAATTAATGTGCTTTTTGATAGAGCCTTAGCCATCGACATTTTAAACTTACTATATCCACAATTAAGGACATTTTTTGCAGTTAGAACTCTTTTCTAATTTTTAAAATAATCTGGTTATCTAATTCCTTATTGAGCATACTTCTAAGTAAATGTACTTATAGCATTCATATCCTTATTTAAATGTGGTCCACATTTGGGGATTTAATTTTTTATTTTTTTTACATCAAATATGCCTTCAGTCATTCGTTCGTAAAAGAGGTGAAGGGCTTTACATCTTAATAGTAAATGTCTATATTTTTAACTGAGGGTATCAACTCTTTTGATAAATATCTGACATTTTAGTGTAAATTTTACAATTTATGTAACATGGCATTTCATTGCTAAATGTGAATGTAACAGATTTTATTTTGAAATTAGACACAATTAGCTGTAGAAAAACATTAATTAATTTTTACTTTTCCCAGGACTTATATTTATTTGATATTGGTCAAGTTTTATAGAATCATAAAACCATTAAGATTATAAAAGACCTCTAAGATCAAGTTCAACCATTAAGCAAGCACCACCATGTTCTGCACTAAAGCATATCCTCCAGTGCTGCACCCAGACACCTCTTGAGCACTTCCAGGAATGGGGATTGCACCATTTTCATGGGCAGCCTATTCCAATGCCTGTCTGCTCTGTTTTTTCCTCCTATCCAAGCAAAACCTCTCCTGGTGCAACTTGAGGCCATTCTACCTTGTGTTGTCACTTTTTACATGGCAGAAGCCTGAGTAAAATCAATTTTTTACCCAGAGAACAGTGCACTCATCCAAGCCATGGGCAGCCAGTTTCTCCAGGAGAATGGTTTACTAAAGCTCCCTAGATGGGTCACTTTGTCATAGAAGGATATAAGGTTAATCAAGAAAAGTCAAGTGGTTTTACAAAGGTGTTGAATCTTCTGTGTAAAAGTGCTGTCTTTTTTCTGCTTGAAGACAAGCATGTATTGACAGACCCAAACCAAGATAAAAAATAAGTAGCAGTTCTTAGGTCTCTGCAACGTGAATACAATTAGAGGAAATTACGTTCCAGCCTTCAGAAATTCTCCCCTGCTGTGCACTTGTGAGTTTTCTCAAAGAGGATTTCTGAAAAAATGTTTCTTATGATATTCTTCTCCTTCCAAAAATCAGAAAAGAACCTATTGCAGTGTTTTCTGGCTGAGATCCCTCTTAGGGCTTGAACTAAAACGTCAGAGTTTGTATACATGTATTAGTATATGTATTCTTGTGTGTGTATATATATATGTGCATCTTCCCTTGTTTCATATATTCATAGTATTCATAGAGTAGAGACAGGTTTACACTATTTCAATTCAATAGGAATGCCATTTGTAGTAAAAACCATCCTCATTATATAGGTATCCTCAATTTAGCTACCTCAATACCAAATATCAGACTGTATCTGCCTTTAGTGATGAAGCATCTCTAAAACTACTGAAAGTAAATATGTATAATTTAAAACATGAATGATGTATATAATGAAAATAGTGTGTATGAAACTTCTAAGACTGGTCCACAGATATGTATATTTTCCAAGACTTTTTCATTTTGGATCTACAGTGAAGATTTCTGGCTTCATCTCACTGATTTTAAAATTAATAGGATAGGTGAGGGTAGTCTCATATAAGGTTTATAAAATGGTGTAATATCCAAGAAAATTGAGTTACTTACGTCTTTGGTCAAAAGTTAAAAGTAAACACATTGACCACCTCAATATTTTTCCTCCTCTTTTTTTGTTTTGCTGGTGTAGTTTTCCTTTTGAAGCTACATTTCTACATATAAAAGTTATAACACTACAAAGAAAATAATTAAGATTTGTAAGGTGGTACCTACAGTACTAAACTTTGGTTTTGTCTCTTTAAGGCAAAATACATGCAAAAGCTAATGTATACAACAGGGTAAATATAGCAGATCTTGTTTATTATTCTAGTCATGCCCAGGGCTGGGTGCCTTTTCACATCTGCTTTCTTCAGCCCATTCCTAATTTTGGTCCTTACAACATTCTGGACACTGAAGTACAAATTGAACATCAATAATATGATGGTTTCACAATAATAGACAATCCCTGCATCACCTGCAAATGCAATTACAGTGATTTTTTTTTTTTTTTAATAGCAAACACAAATTCATAAGAAAAATATTTCTAATAATCCTGGTTTCAGTTGGGGTAGAACTAATGTTCTTCTTAGTAGCAGTTACAATGCTGCATTTTGGATTTGGTGTGAGAATAATGTTGGTAACACTGCTGTTTCAGCTATTGCTAAGTAGATGTTACTTTAAATCAAGGACTACTCAGTTCTCACGTTCTGTGAGTATGTGCAAAAGAGGCTGAGAGGGAGCATGGCCAGGATAACTGACCTAAACTGGACAAAGGGTTGTTCCAGACCATGGAATGTTATGCTCCATATGTAAACTGCTGGAAGCCACTGATTGCTTGCTGCTCAGGAGTGGGCTGGGCATTCGTCTGTGGATGATGAGCAATTGCTGGATGGTTAGGTGATTTGCATTAATAGGCAAGATCTATGAGCTGAGTGTTATACAGTCAGCTGGCCAAAGCTTCTGAAACGCTGACACGCCTGTAGGAAGTGCTTGCTCATTTAATGGTATAAATGAAAAATGAAGCTCTGATAGTAACTGTCTGAAAATCTAAATGAAAAACTTACCAAAAGGGCTGTTTTTGTTAGACCATTTGAAAAAGTGTCAATGGCAATTTGAATGTGCTCAGATGTCATTATTATTATGAATTTGGTTGAATGTCTCTAAGCTCACCAATCTAAAGTACTTCAGTTTCTTATACAAGAGTACTGGATTTTTAAAATATATAGTTTTTAGTAGCCACTAGTATTACAAGAATTAAAGCCTCTGACATTTTCATACCATTCATACTTAATACAGGTTATGTGTAACTAGTTGAGAGTAGCCATTACAAAGAAACAATTTTTATAGAAAAGGTCTAATATAAAAAATAAAATGCATTAAATCTGTATAAGAACGATATGGTAAAATTACACACAGAAATTCAAGCATTCCTTAACTTGTCAGTTTCCATGGCAGCAAACAATTTATATATTACCTAGTATTTTAGGCACAGGATTTTCTTTTTAATGATTTAGAAGCATTCAGAGACAATTAGAATCTGTTATATTTTTGAAAAATGAACTCTGATGTATTTTGTTCTGTTACATTATAAGATTTTTTTAAAGGTTTTTAGTAAATCAAATTTTCTTTTCTGATTTTGTGCTGTGAATTTTTTTTTTGTTTCATTATTATGAAGAAATTGCATTAACACATTCACAACCTACAAATTCAGAATAAAATAAGTTATAGAAATACTTACTGATATAGGAGACAGTCTGTCCAGCAACCAATGGTATTATTCACCATCAGAGACAGATATGGGAGGTCTATTTTGTCATACCATTTCTAAAGAATAATCAATGTTCAGATACAGAGAAGGTAGGAAAAACAGGTTTTCTTCTTAACTAATTAAAAAGTGGTTTGAGTTAAAAGGTTATTTGAAAGTTGATTCACGTGCAGATTTTATGTGACATACAATACCTATTACTTTAATTTTAATTAGGAGTTTCACTGCATGTGGGTTGAACATAAACGAAAATATATACGAAAACCTAGAAATATTATATGTAGTGCATAAATTCAGTATCTTAAAAAACTAATAACTTTCCTATTCATTTTTTTAATCACACTATGCTATAAAAAAAAATAAAATCTCAGTGGAATACAAAATTATGTCAGGGTGATAGCAACAATATCCACATTGCTGTTTCTAGTAAATGAACAGAACAGAAGGAAATCAGAATGTGGTATTTCTATGTTGTATTTTCATAGCCTGGTTCTTTTCAAGAATTAAAAGACCAAAGAAAGAAATATAGATGATATTTACTGTAAATGGGGGAATTTCAGATTAAATAGTACAAAAAAAAAGATGTCACTGAAAGAGTGGTTAGGCATTGGAATAAGTTGCCCAGGTGAGTGGTGGAATTACTGCCTGTGAAAGTGCTCAAGCAGCATTTGGGTGTGACAAGAGGGGTGATTATGGTGATGCTGGGTTGCAGGCTGGGCTAATTGATCTTGAAGGTCTTTTCCAGCCTTGATGATTCTGTGATTTTGTGATAACGGAAAAGTAATTGGAAAAGAAGTAATAAGGATAAGAAATACAAAGATCTGTACTAAAGTAGATCATGTTCTCAGGGCTTTTTTTATGTTAGCAGAGGAAAATTTCCTAAGAGGCAAACTAATTATGAAAATAAAATAGAAACTGCTTTTAATACATATCTGTTCTTGTTTCAAAAGTGTCACTAGAGCTTGGAATTTTACATATTTAATGTTTTACAGTGACAAAAAAAAAAAGAAGAATATTTGGCAGACCTAGTATTCACTCAATTGTTGAATTCAATAGGTATATGGAATTAATTTGTAGTAACTATAGAAAATTAAACTAGCAAACAGGTTAGCAACCTTTTTTCAGCTGCTAGGGTTTCAGCTGATTTACATGCGAAAGTGAAATCTGCATATATGGTAAGATTTTTAAGGTATAAACATTAAATACTAGGTTTTGTAGGGAAGTGATCTCTTACATATTTAGTCTTCACATTTTTGTTTCATTTTGCTTTGATGATCTCATAATATGAAATCTTATTCTTCCATGAAACTATTTTCATTGACAGGTAAGAAACATTATTCTTGGGGTCATCTGTGAAATATATGTGCTCTGTAATACTATGTTCAATACACTTGGGGTTTTTTTACATTTAATACAGAGACTCTTCAATTTATGGAAGCACCTGTCTAATAAATGCACAATTGCAAAAATAACTAACACTTAAATCCTACTCAATTCAACTGAGCTAAGTGCATCAATATTCAAGCATACAGCTGATTTTGCAGAATTTCTGTCTTAAGTCAGACAATGATCACATTGTGGTGGAATGTCTACCTGATATGGGCATAATATAAGACAACTTTAAAGTTCCCTGTGTATCCATACTAGAAAATTTCTGGTGCAGGTAATTAGTACATTATATGACCTAATTTATGAAGACAATAAATTTCTTCAGTTTCCCTTATGTGTTCACCAGAATGATAAGTACTCTGGATTTCTTAGAAGAAATCTATATACTTCCTGTTATTTGCATAAAACTGTCAAATAGCCATAGCATGTTCTTGTCCTCAGATAGAACAATTGTAATTAAGTCCCATAGGGAATATTGACTTGTTCCATCTAAAGTTTAATGATCACACATATACTATGCTGAAGGCTTATTGAGACTTAGAACTTGTGAAGTTTATTTCTTCAGAATGTTGGTATTGCAGTGTAGTATTTTTAAAACATAGTGGAACTAAGGTTATGTCACACAGGATCTGACATTAAACCTCATTGTTCTGGAAGAGGTGCTGAGAAATTCAACAGATTATAATCATAGTATTGAGCTAGATAACTAATTTGAAGCTAATTGATTCCCTATTTAATGAACACATTTCATAGATCAATTATTTTCTTTAAATAGAAAAAATCATAGTCTCCTTAGAAGTAGTCTTTCCAACAGAGGCTACAGAGTAGATGTTACAGGGTAAATCTGTATAATAGAGTATTGTACTATGTAGTCAATGATTATTTCCTTTCTTTTTCTCTACTACAAAGCAAATTTGTATTGGCAGATCAAAGGAATGTAGCTATCTAATAAAATAATCCGGAAATTGGATATTTCAGCCCATTTATGTTGCTTGGTTTCTCCCTCTATTATAGAGCCTACCATAAAATTTTTTTAGTAAGTATAATAAATCATTCTTTAAAGAGATATTTGTATTGATGACAAATCAAAAGATTGGGAAGTGATGTGCATAGTGTTTGATAAATCATAAACACAAGAAATATGAAGGACCTGAAACCTTGAAGCACTATGTCTGACAGTTCCTGACACCCATGCCATGGCTGTTTCCTCAAGGCTGTGATAAGAAAAGGAAATATCAACTTTTTGCACTTAAATCAATCGGAGGTTCACATTAGGCACCAATGTAGAATCTGCATCCAATTCTCAGTATCTCTCAATGTTTGAAATTTTGGATTTATGGTGCAATTATTTTTCCACTGATCATCAGGGCATATCTGTTAGAGTTGTAGGAAGCTTAGGCTTGCTTTCAGAATTGATTGACAAGGTTTGGTTTACTTTCCAGTACTGATAGTGCAGAAGTAAATATTCTATTTTTTCATTAAGAGGGACAATAGTGATTTCTTGATCCTACAATCCTTGTTCCAACAAAACTGAAGATTTTTGTCTCAAGAAAAGTAGATGGAATAAAATCCATAGTGGAAATGAATGCAAATGTAAAATTTCCTTTCTGAGGATAATAATAATGCAAATCAAGATAATGCACACATTTTTTGCCCACTAGTTACTAATTAGTTTCTAATTAGAAAACTAATAGGAAACTAGGATCTATTAAGTATCCCCTGAATTTGGACACAGATAAACAGAAGGATTATGGTTATTTTAAGAAAAAGAAAATGGTGTTAAAACAAGAGCAGAGACTTTCATATTTTGCATTCACCATCTAAGACCCAAAAAGCAGACTACAAATCTGCTAAAGTCTGAAGGATTTTTGACCCCATTTTTCCTAATGACTGATCTAATTTCTGGTAATCACAACAAAAAGTTCTCTATTTTCTTTCTGTGTGTAGTGGCAACATCTCTCTCATCTGCCAGTCAGAAAAGAGCAGATAAGAAAAAACCTTAGTATTCCCAATAATAATCTGATAGGTGATAATTTTGTATTATAAGGGAAAGATCTCTTGGATCAGAGCAAAATTTCACTGTAAATGGAGTGCAGCTTCTCAGGTGGAGAAAGCCTAACTTTATTGAAGCAATTCAGGGATTTATCTCTTCCACATGCAAAATCTAATTGTAAGTTTAAATGACTACTGATACTGTGGAGTGAGGTTTCATATATAGTTTACATTACTTTTTCCCACTTAAATCTGAACATACTTTCTAACCCTTTTATTAGGATTAATTTATCAGGATAAACAAAGTGTAGTGGTCATCCTACGAGCCATATTGGTTTTTTTAAATGTGAGAGAAAGTAGGCAAATGGGAGAGTTGAGAATGGTTCTAGAGAAAAGATTCTGTCATAAACTCTTCAGTCCCAGGGATTGTTATGCTTAAGTGTACTCAGTGTAAAAGAGCTACAAAAGTTGCAAAAGATATTTTAGACAACTGTCTTTAACTTCATAGATTCATCCTATGCATAGTCTGTCAATATATTTTTTAATGTTTGAAAAAATTGCCGTGTAGTTAAATTATTTTTGCTGAAGCAGAATTGTTAAAATATTCATATTAAATAAGTTTGCAATGCTCAGGGCATGCTTTAAGCAAGTTATTTTAAAAATTCAAACATATTTTTCAGTTTTAAAATACAGCATTAGATTGCTAATTTTTATCCAGTTTTTGCTTTGCTGGAAATTCACAGGAACACATTTGTGATTTGAATTAGAATGATAAATTTACAACCAGATTTCCAGAGGAGTCCTCTATGACTGCAAAACTGAAGCTGATCTCCCCTCTATCAACAAATATGGCCCTAAGTGTTAAAGCTAATTATGAGCATTAATTTAATCCAGTACTATTTCTGCCCACACTGTCCATTGAATTGAATGGGGAATAAGTGTTGATATTTTTAAGACATATTTGGAGAAAAATAAACATATTAAAACACTCTTCAATAAAATTATTGTCTGCACTTTAAATTTTTTCATTTTTTAAGGAATCTTAGGTGCAAGCATAACATTTCAACTACATTGTATGTCTTGCAGAATCAAAGGAACAGTTTTTTTTATAGCTTGATTTTTAAAATAATTCTGTACTTCATTATCTTGATTGCATTGTTTTCTGCAATGACCCAAAAACTGGGCCCTTTTTTGCTGTGTTCACTGCAAAAAGGGAATGTCAAGAAACATCTACTGTGTTGAATAAATCCAGTTAAGCAATTTGTTCTAAAACAATTACATTTTTGTGTGGGGAGGTACTAGGAGTTTGTAGAAAGTCTAAACTTAATTCCAAAACTTGTGGGGATTTGCATATGGAATATACCACAATTTACATATGGAATATACCACATTTACTTGTGGTATATTCCGTATGAAATTTAAGTCTTAACTAGTGAAATTTCTATTCAATTTTCTTACTGACAATGAAATGCTGCTTTAGAGACAAAAATGTTGCCTTTATGCTTCCAAATGCTTTTTTTTCCCTTATTTTCTTTTAAAAACACAATTATGTAAATAGAATTAAAAATTATTTGCTGTTATATTTCTCTTCCACACCATTCAGTTCCCATTTCCATGTTGCTTTTTTCTTTTTTCCAGTTTCTCACATTTTTCCCACTAATTTCTCCCTGCTTCTTTTCTCCTTATAACTTAACAATGCTTTGTAAAATTGTTTAGATTTTCTTTGTGATACCTCTGGGATGGGATAAAATGCTTCTTTCAGCACAGTCAGTGGAACCAAGGTGAAGTTGATACAGAAGAAGTAATAAAAGCATTTTGCAAAATGAAAATAACAAATTTCTCTTAGCACTTGTAGCACTTTGTTCTGTAATTACTGATAGAAGGGCTATCTTTGAGGGTCAAGATCGCTTTATGGCTCCCAAGAAGGTAAAATCTGCAGCAGCTGCAAAACAGCATTTTTAGCTTTTGGAAGGGGCAAGAAAGTATTTTGTAGTTTTCAGGACTTTTTTTGGTTTCCAGTTCTTGCATTTTTTTTTTCCCAGACAAAACTCTTGATTAACAGACTCTGAAGGATCAGGTTTTATACTCCAAGCAGGGGCCATAGATTCAGAAAGACTGATGTAGAACAGTCTGACTCCTACATAACTTTGTGAAGGGAGATTTTGTGATTTGATTATAACTAGCCACTGTCATCACCATTTAAATTGGCCTATGTACCTTCTAAAACAGTAGAAATGCTCACCTTTGGAATATTTTGAAGTAATATTGAAAGCATTTCTAATTTTTATACATTACTCTCATTCACAACACACTGAAATCAAGGGATAAAAAGTGAGTTGCAACAGAACATACATGTTTACATGTGTGTCTGGGAATCAGAGCTGCTCCTTGTTTAGAAGACTGTCAAATCGAGCCAATTTCAAACTTTAAAACATAATGTTGCTCAGTTCACTCTCTGGTTATGTTAGTGGCTAGTTCTCACACATTAATGATCCCTGACACTACACACAGAAAACAGTCCGTTCTCTACAGTCATCTCCTAAGCAATCACCCTGACTTTTGGTATTCAGTACCAAGAGCTGACGTTTTACTGGTAGTGCACATGGCTGTAGTCCTTGATGACCACAGTCCTGGAGACTGAGATGATGAGCTCAAGATATCTTTAGCAAAAGAAGCTGGAAATTTCTGTGTGTCTAGGTGGGCCCCTCACATTATCAGAGATTCTGTCTTTCTGCATACCCTTCAGTTCAATTGACATTAATTAGAAGAATGAACAGAAAATTCATGACAGCAAATTTCTTCCTTGTATTTCCACTACAAGTAGATTCTTACCCCATTTTGATTATGAAGCTTCATGAGACAGCAAAGTTAATCTCACAAATTGACACTACCGGGAGGAGGAGGAATCAACTTCCCTCCCACTGCTCCAGTAGCCTTCCCTACTACTCACCCTCATTTCCATCCATCTGATTCCAGTTCATCTGTTTGTTTTCACTGCAGTATTCTTGAGCACTACAATCTGGTTTATTCCCAAATTTCTGTAGAACCAAGGGAAAACACGGTGCTTTTTGTAAGTTTTATATGAAACGGTAGATTATTCATGAGCCACTTGTGTGTTACTAGGATTGCAGTTTCTTTCCAGTTCAGTTATTTCTTGCAATAGTCATATAGTCCAGCTGATGGGAATGTATGATCAGAAACTGTTAGTGTATGGATAGACCTGGCCAAGCTGATGAGAAAATATAAGGCCAAAAGAACGGTTCTTAATTTTTAATCATTACAGGTAAGAGAAAGGAGCATATATAAACGGTGAACTACAGCTCAGGTGTCATGATCATGGACTAAACAGATGCCCTGTATATTAAGAATGAGAGGAAATTCTGCAAAAATATAAATGCAGGAAAAAATGTAAAATTAGCTTCTAGTAAAATTAACTTTCTCATTTGTCTTGATTTTTCATGGCCTGGTTTTGGTAGCTGGGGGCTACAGTGGTGGCCTCTGTGAGACTCTGCCAGAAGCTTCCACCATGTTGACAGAGCCTGGAGGCTCCAAAGACGGATGTGCTGCTGGCCAAGGCTGGGCCAATTAGAAATGGTGGTAATGGCTCTGTGATAACGTATTTAAGAAGAAAGAAAAGAAAGTTCTTGCACTGTTGTAACCATGACCAGAGAAGAGCAGAGTGAGAATATGTGAGAGGAACAACTCACCAGAAACCAAAGTCAGTGGAGAAGGAGGGGCAGGAGGTGCTCCAGGCTCTGGAGCTGAGATTCTCCTGCAGCCTGTAGTGCAGACCATGGTGAAGCAGCTGTGCCCCTGCAGCCCATGGAGGCCCACAGGGATGCAGGAGCTGTGAACCCATGGGAAACCCATGCTGGAGCAGGCTTCCTGGCAGGACTTGTGAGCCCGTGGGGGACCCACACTGGAACAGCATGTCCAAGACTGTACCCTTTGGAAGAGTGACTCATGCTGCAGCAGTTTGGGGAGGACTGTTGCTTGTGGGATGGACTCACACTGGAGTTCTTGGAGAACTGTCTCCTGTGGGAAGAACCCCACAGTGGAGCAGGAGAGCAACTACTCTCCCTGAGCAGTGGGGGAAGCCACAGGTGATGAACTGACTGTAACCCCCAATCCCTTTCTCCTTGCACCACTGAGGTAGGAAGTAGAACTGGAAAGAAGGAGGGGGGGAAGGTGTGTTTAAGAGTTTATTTTGCTTCTCATTATCCCGCTCTGATTTTGTTAGTGTAATAAATTCAGTTTATATCTCTAACTTGAGCCTGTTATGCCTGTGATGGCATTTGATGAGTGACCTCTGTCCTAGTCCTTATCTTATCTTATAACCTTTTATTAAATTTTCTCTTCTCTGTCCAGTTTGTGGAAGGGAGTGAGTGAGCAGCTTCGGTGGCTGCCCAGCATCCAGCCAGTGTCAACACATGACATCATTACAAAGATCCTACATACTAAATTCCAGATTAAATGAATCATTTTTTGCAAGTTTTGAAAATTCCACATTATTGCAGGAATTCAGTCAGTAGAAATGAATACTGAAGGCTAAAAGCATACAGGCAATATTAACAGCAGTGCAACCACTGGATTTTGGAAAGTGGTTATTACCCTTTACCTGGTAGTCATTACTTTGCAACTAGAATACAACATCAAGGTTTTGGCCTTGCATGAAAAACATCGACAGACTGAAGACAATTCAGCAAAAGGTCACCAGAATAATCAGGGATTGAAGCCTGTGAGGAGTTTGGGTTGTTCATCCTGGAGAGACCAGCTGAGCAAGCCCCGTAAAGCCTAAACAGAGAAGTGTGCCAGGTTCTTTACAGATGTGCATGGCAGGGAAAAGAGACACTGACATGCTGGTTTTGGCTAGGGTGGAGTCAATTTTCTTCACAGTATGTGGCATAGGACTGTGCTTTGGATTTATGCTGAACCTTTTGTGTGAAGGGTTGATAATATAGTAATTTTTTTCTTATTTCTGAGTAGTTCTTACACAGGTCCAAGGTCTTTTCTGGTTTTTACACTGCCACTCTGGCAAGGATGTTGGGAGTGCATGAGATGTTGGGAGGAGACAAAACCAGGACAGGTGACCCAAACTGACCAAAGGGGTATTCTAGACCTTGTGACATCATGCTCGGTATATAAAGTGCAAGGAAGAAGGGCGGGGG
>VZTZ01046680.1:92281-128624 GCA_013400955.1 Drymodes brunneopygia
GGGGGGGGGATGAAATTTAGAGAGATGGCATTTGTCTTCCCAAATCACTGCTATGTGTGAAGGAGACCTGCTCTCCTGGGGGTGGCTGAACTCCTGCCTGCCCATGGAAGTGGTAAATGAATCCTTGTTTTGGTTTGTTCATATGCACTGCTTTTGCTTTCCCTATTAAACTCTCTTTATCTACATCACTGAGTTTTCCTGCTTTTACCCTTCTGATTCTCTCCCCAGTCCCATCGGTGGGGGAATGAGTGAGCAGCTACGTGGTACTTGTTTACTGGGATCAAACTGCAACAAATGGTTATAAATTGTCTGGTTATGGCTGAGGGAGATACAAATAGAAGTTTATTCATTCCAAGTATAATTAAGCATTGGAGCAGGTTGCCCAGGTAGACTTCACTGTCACCATGCTTTATGGTTTACAAAACCCAGCTGGACTAATCCCACATTTCAGTGGTGACTTTGTGATGAAAAGGATGCTCGGCTAGATGAGAAGTGAATGATTCTGTGATACTGATTTTTCTTTTTTTTTTTTTTTGCTTTCTGACGTGTCCTTTAACACCCGTATGTGACTGTTTTCAGAAAACAAGTTAATGAATGAACAAGAATTTTCTGGATGAGAAATTTGTCTAACACCACAGATAAAAACAACTACTTTCCTTTAAAACCTTCATGGGCTTTTTAACGAGTATTATATCAAGACTTTGAACACACTATTTCCAGCTGCAGAATGACCCTTTGAACCATGAGGGAATTCATGTTCACAGCTTACCAGAGGGAAAAAATTCAATTGTTGAACTACTAACATATGTACCTGAAGCTGTTTGACTCTTCATCTTTCATTTTCCTATACGAAAGATTCAGATTTGGCCTGAAACACTACTTAGCCTGTGAGATCTGAAGTCATCACAGCAGGAGATCACATGGATGTAATTTGTTTCTTGCTGTATATGCAGCTCCTATTAGCAGAACATCAGTTCTTGTGCATTCAGCAAGAGAAAAATAGACACTTTTTATTTCATGTTCAATCAATAATATTATGGATTGACTTCTCTCTTGAAATATTTATGGAGAAAATCCATCTGCCTACCTATTAACAAGAACCGTTCTCATTATTTGTAGTTGCAGTTTCTGAGTAATGTCAAACAAATCAAATTATTGTGTGAAAATGGCTTTGGTTAAAGCAAAATTAAAAATCTAAACAGTTTACAGCAGTGTATTTTTAATTCATTTTGAATGTGAATCTTACCTAGACACTACAGCAGACTACTCATTTGATAAGAATTTTCTTTCATCCCTGTGACTACCAATTATGTTGCCTTCCTTCAGTTCACTTTGCTCAGTAAAAACTCTTACGACTGGAAGTTATATGGAACCACCACTAAGACAACTGTATCTTCCAGCATTCTGGAAAATTAAAGAGAATTTTAATGTGAAATACTATAGCACAATGCTTGGCAAGTCATACACTTCTACTGACAAGTGAATTAAGCATTGATGAATTTGGGAGCAGTTGGAAAGAGCTCTATAAAAAGTTTGCCATCAAGTTATTTCACTTAGCTCCATAATTTGTTGTCTGAACATTGTAGCATGATTAGAAGTATGGCTGGGAAATGAAGCTGTTATTTAGGGTATTTTTGGTTTTGGTTTGTTTTTTTTTCCATTCCATAATATGTATTGGGCAGAATGTATACATTACTATACATGTTTTGGTGGCTTGTATTCAGAGAACTAAAGACAAAATTCATCACCTGAGCTTGTTTAAAACAAGCACAGCAGTGATAATGGGCTTCTGAAACGAAGTTATGAAGATTATGTAGATTAGATCAGTAGTTCTTGCCTCTCTCTCCTCAATAGGACTGCCTCCTATATTTTCAATACATTTATTTGTAAAGCAATGCTCAAGGAGTCTTCACACTAGGCTTTGTGGTCTGACTCTAAGGGCTGGCATCTTATCATTGTGAGTGATGCAAACTAGGCTTATTGACAATTTCATTTGCAAATAAAGGGTTAAGTCATCTTCTGAGATTCAGCCCAATTTTCATTCATTTTCTGATGAATGATACCTGAACCTGGAGATTGCCCAAATGAAATAGAAAACAGAACTCTAAGAAAAAGAAATATTTCGTGGCATTTTTTTCTTCCTTCTTTACTGTATACATAGAAAGTATTACTCACAATCAGAGAAACTGGTTTTACAAGGATCAACTATGAAAAATGTTCACATATGCTGCTACATAAATTTAATAGAAGCTTTATAGTGTGTACAATGGTAAATTGTAAATACAATATTTACAATGAGTAAATAGAACAATAGGAAATGCAAAAAGCATGACATTTTCTAGGAATTCTGAGTACAAAATCTAAATATAATTTTAATAACATTAAATTCAATCCTTTGAATTATGCATTTCCCAATTAAAGTCCACGGCAACAAACATAACATGATGCATTATAAAACTACCAAATCTCTGGAATAGAAAATTACTTTCTTGGATAGCAAGATTAACATTATCATTTGATTAGCCAATGCCCAATACTATTTTGGATGAGATTAGTTTCCTTTTAGTTACCCATGTGTTCACAGTTTGAGGTACTTTATTACATGCACACTTTGAACCACATCCATCTCTCCCATTACACCTTTTCAATTACAATGAAAGTAGAATAAAATTACATTATTATATTCACATTTTAATTTTACTATAGCTATTAATTTTCTCCTAGCCTTTAACCAGCTGGATGAGTATGATGACAGAATTTTTCTCTTCTAGGCACTCCTTCTCTCCTGACTAGAACCTTTTGTTCTTTTTTTGGGACACAGGTAAAACCACTTTAGAGTCCATCATAATTTATAGGTGTATTATCAAGGTAGAGGTATGTTTACTATTTAACAGCTTTCAGTGGATTTTGAATATATCAAGTTTAATTCCATTTTTTTGTTTTCAAATCAGAACTCAGTAGAAATTTTAAATATGATACATAAAAATTAATGTAATCATTATGAAATTGCAGAAATGTCAAGACACTAGGAATATCATATGATAGACAACACAGGCCAAATTCAGCATATTGAATTATGCCTGATCCAGCACCTCTTTACATAGCACTTTTCTTCCATTAGATCTTGTGAACATTTTAGCCTTTTGAATAAGACTTTCTATCAACTGTATCATGGTAATATTCTTATCATCTCAGGGTTACATTAAAAGGCTTTTTCCAATGGAACTGAATTTATTTGTGGAACATTGTCCAAACAGGTTCTCCAAGAAAACTAGGTGGTTAACTCCTACTGAAATGAGATCATAATGTTTAAACTGTTTAATCATTTTTGTTACCCGCAGATCAAACACAGAAAAATGTCTTGGCACCTTTCCAACAGGTGAACTTTAATGAGTGTTTAAATACCTAACTATAAATTAGGTGACTAATTTACCTTCACCTAGCCATAGATGTCCAAATCCTGATGACTTATTTTACATCTGTGATAATTTTCACCTCAGAACCATGCCCTCACAGCTTCTGAGAATATAGGCCATCTCAGTGGAGTTGGGATTTAAAAATAACAAGAAATGGAGCCTTAATTTTTGGTTGGAGGTAGTTCCTTTGCATCTACTTCATCAGCACTGAAAATTAATACTAAGCAATGCTGGATTTGCCTTGCCCAGTAATGTTTCTGTTAATTGTCTAAATACATAGGTATTACTTACTGATTAGAGGAATTCCCTGCTAATGTAAACAAAATATTATGATTTCATCAGTATGAGGGAAGTATGAGGGGAGAATCTCTTTGGCTTTCTCTTTGACAGGAGTTCCCCGTTGTAGAAATAGTGACATTTACTAAGACTGTGACTGTACAGCCCATAAAGCATTTCTAGCCCCTTGAATCTCAGATCCATGTTTCTTGCCCAGTGAATATTTTAAAAAAAGAGCACCAGACATACAAACAGAAAATAAATTGTTCTATAATAGACAATGAGGTGTGATTAAGGCCAAATATAAACCTGAACAATACCTGAGCCTAGATGTTAATCTCTTCTATTTGGGAATGTTTCACCTACAGGCTTATTGGCTTCAGTTTGGATGCATAACAGTGATCTTTAAAAATCTTTAGTACTTCTATGAAATTGAGTAAAAAATCCCATACACACACAAAAAATGCAAAAATCTGACAAATCTGACCATTACTTTTTTAAACTTGGATTCCAAATTCAAGTGGGTAACTAAATGTCTGGAAACTAATGAAATCTTTATATTCTTGTGAACAATAACAGAAAATGAGATAGATATTTATCAGATTCAGTAGTTTGCTAGATTACAGTACGCCCAGCTGAAAAGGTTTTCCATTTGTTTTCTTCATGGTCGTACCAGAAAATAAGGTATGACATTCTGTGTTCTGGGTTAGGAAAGCTAGAATACGCTGTTTATTTTGCTTATTATCAATAGATCATCTAAACTTCTCTCTTATATGACTTAACTTCCAGAAAAGAAAAACAGTTGGTTCAAGGACACTAAATATTTTTCTGTGTAAACCTTGTTACTCTCTAATACAGTATTTCATATGTACTGTTTCCAGACATTGGAGAGTCTAGAGAAGAATCAGATATCAGAATCAGATTAGTGGTTGGCATTGTTCTTTTGTTTGTTTTTATTTTTATAATTGAAGGGTGCAGAGTTTTTCTACATAGTCAAAATACAGGTAACCATTTAGAATAACCACTGAAAGAGTGAGTTATGATGGTTGTTTCACCAGACAAGTAGGTGAGTACATCCTAGTGTTACTTGTACCTTGGATGGAAGCATTTTTTTACTGCTTATTCTTTCAGAGTTGTGATGTGCAGATGTATCATGAACCTGAAAACCATGAATCATGACTGGAAATAATGACAAAATATATCATAGTAGCCCTTCTAAAAATAAAGCACCTAAATATTCTCCTTCCTTCTCTCCAATCTGAAGACATATCAGTTGTCACAGGAAGGTAAAAATAAATTAGCTTGCATTCAATATCTTAGACAAACCTTCAATTTATTCAGCACTAGCTTTATTTGCTTATCTTCAAGTTGCTAATATCATTTACTGGTGCAGTTGATCTGGAAAAAATATGTATATAATTCTTTTTCACACTTTTTAAATTAAATAACACAATAAAATCAGTTTCATCCCTTGATAAGCTCTGAGATAACCTTTGTTCTGTGTCTCACATCTCCTCTGTTCTTTTAACTTGCCCATACCTTTTACCTTCTCATTTGAGCAAGGAAAAATAATTTGGTCCCTGCTATAAGACTGAATATAATTTTTGAAACTGATTCAGTGCATCTCTTAGTTACACTATTCCTGTTGTCTCCTTGCAGATTAACTGTAGGTCTGGTAGATTAATTGTTCCTGATGGAAAGTCAGAACAAACCCATTTTCTATGCCATTCTCCATGAAGTTAAGCCTCAGTGATTCTACTTTCCTTTTATTCTGTCACTTTTCTTGTTTTTTTTTTTTGTCCTAGTGTATAAAAAAGCTTCTTGCTGTATAAAAGGATTGAAGACTTTGAAGTATGTTGGCCAAATTTGGGTCAATAAAATAAAGCTCTCCACTCTGTAGACAGCTGAATATAAGAACATTTGTCTAAGACCCCACAAGGGATCACTGAAAGAAGGACTTTCACCTTTAATGGTGTAGTATTTTCAGTGCTATGAATACTTAAAGCCTGGCTGCCTGCTCCAAAAATCCCCAGCATAGGTGAGTATAATGTCTGATCATATATATACTTCCAAGTACACTCAGGTGATTCTTCAGTGATGATATAAGAATATCCTGTGAAAACAGTGCATTTACTGGAAATCCTTCTTTCTTAGTGCCACTTCAGGCAAATTATACATCTTACCTTGAAGTCCTGTCAGAAAATCAAAGTACTGCAAACAAAAAAAAAAAAGTGACCTAAAGCAATAATAATAATAAGGAAAACTAAATTAAAGAGATCTTAATAAGACAATCAGTAGTAGTCACTAACAGAAGTGATAACCCTAGCCCGACACTTGCTACTTAATTATTCCTATTTATGACATAAGATCTTCATAAGTAACATTTGTAAAAGTGTTTAGGGTACTCTAATTTTTCCATGTTGAAGCCACTGTAGAACAAATATTAACTGATCAGAGATGTTATATTTATTTCTCCAAATAAAAATAATCTGATGTCATACACTATGTATTATACTGCTAATTCAAAATTAATTTTTATAATCATCCTAGAAATTGGGGAGTATTATATGAAATTTATTTTGCAGATACCTATGTGAACATATAATGCCTCCTGAATATGAATACATAACATCTCCTGAATCCTATGAGATTTCTATGTGAATCATTTAAATCAATATATGAGGTTGGAAACAAACCATAACAATTAACTTGGAATTGCTTGAAAAGCTCCATGGAGGTAAGTATCAAAATACTTGTTGAAAGTGCCTTGGAATTGGGATATAAAATTAAATTGGGATATTAGATTAATTTTTTCCCTTTTGAAAATTCCAACCCTAATATGTTTTAGTTAAAGCACAGCCACTGTTGGAATCTCTGAGAGCTTTCTCTTAAGGATATTTTAAAAATATTTGTCAAAGACATATTATCTTTCAGAAATTCTATCAGATTCTGCTAAAAAGTTTCCATCACTGTAACCTCACTCCTCTACTGGTTTTTGTTTTGCATGAAAAGAATATTCTAAATTTAATAACCTGTTCTGGAATTCCCTTTCATTTTTCAATTAGTAGTATAAGCTAATATAACACAAATATAACTGAAGCAATAAATTTCCTTTATTTTGATCTTTCTCATCGTGTGACATATCTTTTATAGCAGATCCAAATGGCTTCAGAAAAATGTAGACATAGCATTTTCAAGTATTGCTGAGTTTTACTACTGTGGACTCTGCTCATAAGGACAGATGAATTTTAGCATATTGCTCTGCAAATATGCAAACGTAACCTCAGTACCAAAGCTACTTGTACAGTTGGCCAGCTGACTCTCTGCTCATGTGTAGTCATGCCCTCAGGCACCTGTGTGCCTCTGTGGGTTTTAGCTTTTATCCTCAAATGATCTAACTCTTCAGTGGGATTGTCTCTTATTTTAATGTTCCCTTGGAGTGTATATACATTTATGGAATAAAAATGTAAGTCTATATGTATTACAAAATGCATTGCAAACAGTCTTAGCCAGCTCTGTATGAATAAATTTATTATTCATGTTCCTGACTTTGTTTTTCAGAAAGTAATTTTTAGACCCATAAACTGGTTATAGACAAGCAATCAAGTTGTCTGGTCTAACAAGTAATTCCTTTCAGCACCTTTGCTCTACCTACCTGTATACCTAGGCTAAGTCTAAGACAAAATAAAGTTAGATTGCTTAGTGAAATAATAAACTATCGCAAATTTATCACAAAATAGCATGGACAATTAGTACAGAACAGTTCCTGCATGGTAATTTCATACTCTTAACATGTTCTACAATAATTTGCATGTGCATTCAGATGCAGAAATATTCTTATGACTGAAAAGCACATAAGTCTTTTAATTTTTTTAGAATTAAAATATCAAGATCACAATGCCAATTCTGATGACCAAGAAGAAGTTTACTCCTGGGACTCTCCTGAAGTTACAGAATCACACGATCACAAAACCACAAAACGATGTTGGAAGAGATCTCTGAAGGTCATCTGGTCCAATATAACTGCTCACATAGGGACACCCAGAGTTGATAACCCAGCACTATGCCCAGGCATTTTTTGAATATCTCCAAGAAGGGATCTTCACTTTATGGGCAATCTCTAACTGTGTTGTCACCCTCACAGCAAAAAAAAAGTGTTTCCTTACATTTAGAGGAAATGTCCCCTGTTTCGGTTTGTGCCCATTGCCTCTGGTTCTATTACTGCTGGACGGTTAAATACAGGTGCTGCAGATCCATTTGTAGCTGAAGAAGGTCAAGTCATGTTTTTAGGATAGAACTGAAATTGCAGAAGTTTAGTCACTTCCTGGTTTTTCTACTAAGCACATATCATAGGGTTATTTCAATCCATATTTAAAATGGACATTTAAAATGCATTGGAGCTAAGATGTGATGTATATTGGTCCCTTATTTCATATCACAGAGACATAAGACACTTGACTGACTGAAGCAGCAAAAACTTGACTGTGTATATTTTCTTCTCATATTTGTTTAAACTCAAGCTCAATTTTGCATGACAGTTAAGAACAAAATTATAACTGTTTTGAAAAATGTTTTGTAACGCCTGGAAAACTAAGATCAGCATTTCACTGATCCATTTCTACCAGTTTATCTAACATAGGTTTCTATTGGCTCTTGTCCATTAGTACTTGTTTGTTTTCTTCCTTGTCATTGAATAAAGTAAAATGAAATCCTTAGCATGCATACCATAATTTATTATGAATTGATGATATGTTCATTTCATGCACTGCAAAAAGTGAGAAAACATTATGATCATGCTATGGTTATTGAAGTTAAGCAACATACATAGAAACAAGAAATCCTACATTTTTTAATTACATCTATTTAATTGCACACAGAATGGGAACATGGAATTCAAGAGACAAGCGGTGTCAGAGGGTACCTGAGGAAGTCCAGTATAATATAGTCTGCAGTTTATCTTTAAAATACTCAGTCCTGGAGTAAATTAGTCATCTCTCTTGATACTTAAGTTCATAAAAATACCACTTCAGCTTTTCCTAACATTCTTTACTACATATAATATTATTTGCTGCTTATATTCACCTCTATCCTATTTCTTCACCAAGAATATTTTTACAGTGTTTTAATCCTTATTTACAAGAAAGATATTTTTTTCCACCATATATTTCATAAAAAGCCTACTACATGCCTCCAAAACTTCTCTTTTCTGCTTGTTACTTTTATATTTACTTGAAAAGACACTATAGTAACTTACCAACATACTTATTTATTCTATACTAAATATTCATAGAAAAGAAAAGGAAATTATGAATAAAAAGAATCACAGTTCTTTGTATGAAACAAGACCAGAGAAGTAAAAAGACAGGCAAAAATGAAGTCATCACTATGACTTCTATGGCGAATAATTACAGGGTTATCTATAGCAGTCTTGAGAGATTTTTGCAGCAAGCATGCCATATTTAAAAACTGAAATTTGAGCCCTGTAAGTTCTGTAAGCAGCTGATGATGTTTTCTGTTAACAGATCAAGCTTTCTGGGAAATGCTATACTGTCAAGGAGTAGGAGCCAGCAATGGAAAAAGGCCAAATTTAATAAAGAAAATCAGTATAATAGTACAGTAACAAGCTGGAAAAGGAAAAGGAATCATTCTATTTCTACATATATATTCTAAAATATCCTGCCAGGTTGTCATTGCTGTTTGATTATGATTTTATTACTCAGTGCCAATAAACAGAAGCACAGAAAGTACTCCTTTATGCAAAACTCCTTTTTATTTAGATTTTCATACATGCGGAAGTGTCATTAGGATTCCCCGATCACTCTAACCCTGCTTGTCACATAAATTCTTCTAGCAAACAGGGAATGAGAAGCTAACTGTGAACACCATATTGTACTGCAGGAATTATCTCGATTGTCAAGTAGCTGTACTTTGAAATTACCTTATGGTAGGGGAAGGAACTAGATATACCATTGAAGTATCTTATTAGCAATTCTATTTTTCTATATTGTAATGCCCCCTGGAAGCAGAACAGAAAAGAAATACTCCTTAAACTGTCCATATTTACTCAGGAAGATTTAGATTCACCCCTCAAAATCTGTGAGCAAGGAAGAAAAAAAGAAGTGGAAGCACTATTTGCTTTCAGAATAACTGCCACAAAAGTAAAAGTAAATAATTGGTTAGAATGTTTATGTAGCGAGAATCATCTTATTTTCCTATGAGAAAGCAAAACTCTGCTTTGGCACTTAGAATCTTTATTAATTCTAAGGATGCAGTAAATTAAGTATCTGTAACAACCAAACAAAAAAAAAGCCCAAACCATAATTCCTTTTAAAAGTTAAGTAACTTTTCATATAAATGTTGATGAATATCATAATAAATATCTGCATTAGTGATTATACACACAGATTTAAAATGGCATCTAATTTCAATATTCACAGTTCAAATTGATCCTAGTGTAACTTTTAATTATTTTAAAAAACAATAAGAATTCTGTAAGAAATCATGAAGTTTCTGGTTAATGTTTATGCCATTTTTCTCTTTAAGAAAGTAAATAATGATCATTATATTTTGACTAACATATAAAGAATGGACAGTACCCTAGGAAGTTTCAAAATGTTTTGGTGAGAGAATGAACTCAGTATTTTGTAAAATAACCCTTGACTGTCCTGGGATTTTACTATGTCTGTTCGTAGCAAAACAGGAAAAATCATTCAGTTCATCAAAGGGAAATGTCAAATTCTGCACCTGGGATTTGACAAGTTCATGCTCCAAAAGAGTCTAGTGACCAATGTATTGCAGGAAAAAACCTGGCAGTTAGGATGGACAATGAGCTGAACCCGGGCTAACAGTCTATCCTTGTGGCAAATAAAACCCCACCAGCCTACAGCAGCATCAGGAAGATGGTGTATAGAGGTGATCCTTTTCCTCTAATGTGCATCAGTAAAATATATCTGGAGTGCTGAGTCCATTTCTGGGCTGCTCAGTACAAGAGACAAATGGATGTGTGGTACAGCAAGTACAGCAAGAGACCATGATCCACAGAAACTCTTAAGGGACTGAAGCATATGAAATATGAGGAAATGCTAAGAGAGATTGTTTAGTCAGGAGAAATCAGAGATATCTTATAAAAATACATAAATATTTGATAGGAAGATGCAAGGAAGATAGATTCTCTTCATAGCATGCCCCAGTGATGGAGAAAGAAGAAATGGGCACAGTTGTTGACTATTAGGGTGTTTGTTTTTTTAAATTTCTATTGAAATACAGGAATTTCGCTTTAAAATTTTCAAAAATAAACAATCAGACCCAATCAAAACCCAAACTACCATTCAAACAAAACTTTTTTTTCTTTTTTTTTTTTTACTGTGAGCATAAAATACTGTCCAGAGCAACTGCTGAGGCTTCATTCTCAGAGATATTCAAAACCTGATTACATGATCCTGAGAAACCTGTTCTAGATTTTCTTGCTTTAAACAGGATGGTTGGACTGGAAGATCTCCACAGGAATCTTCCTACTCAGCCATTCTGCAGTTCTGTAACACAGGTCTCTCTCAGAACATACAGTCAAAGGTGTATATCAATTAATATTGTTGTTGTTAACAACACTGTGTATTGCTGACACTTGTGTATTGACAAATTCATACTGTAATTTGTGATAAGTGTCATATATATTAACCTGAGCATGAGGTTTATATCTTCAATAAGATTAAAGTTTTTTGTTTCAGACTTGAGTGGGGTTTTTGTTCTTAATTCTGGCACATTAAATTTTTGCAATTTTTTTCTGTGATCACTTCTTTAAAGAGGTTTTTTAAAACATCCAACTTGATTGTAAAAAACTGTTGTTCATCTCATTCTATTTTCAACACTTCCAGAACTGTTCTCAGCAACAGAGGATGGTGGCAATTTCAATGGTTTAAAAAATGATGCCACTGTTTTTTTTCCAGGAAAGAACATTTCCACTCCTTTAAAAAAATAAAATTGCTATTCTTATTTTAAGCACAGAGTACTATAGAGAACAGAGTATTTCAAGCTATGTTCTGTTACTATTTTGCAACTAGTAAGCATATATTGACTTTTTTAGGTCAGTATTAAGCTTATTGACTGGAGGATTTAATATTTACAGTATTTTGCCAGAATCAATATGATGACCTTAAGGAGGGAAAGAAAATGTCTTTGAGTCAACTAAATAAAAGTGTTTGCTGCTTGTGCCAGAAACCTGCTGATATTTAAATATATCTATGGTGAAAAATATGGAATGCAGCTCATCATTCTTTGTCTTCTGGAACTCTGTATTTTTAAGCACCAAAAAATTTGTAGTATTTGAAAAAATGATGGCGCTTTTTAATGATATCTGATGTTTCAAGTCCTTTCTTTTTAAGAGACGACTAATGTCACATTTCACTCCACAGATTTCAGTTTCAGAGAAATTATATTTTATTTTATGCTTTTAAAATGTAAAGCGTGCCTCTCACTTTTTTGCTAGCCATTAGTGCAAATTAGGATCATCTCAAAGTAGAAGGAATTTGTTCCTATTAATTTAGGCATAGTGGCCTTAAAATGCCTTGTCACTCCTATCCAGTTTCAACTTTTTTAATGGGGATGATGAGAAAACTGCACAAAAATCCTGTGATTATTTTCTGTGTGCGTGTTTGAAATCCCTATTACTTTGTGAGAAATTATATGTGAAATAGAAATCAATGCAATACAGCACAGTAATGCACCCTACTGCACATTGCTATGCTACACTATGGCTATTACCTATAATGTTGATGGCTGATTTATATTTGTCAGTTCCTGTCATATGGTCTTCTATGTCCTTCTTTAGGGAATATGCCTACTGTTTATTACTCAAGTTGTTATGAGAATAAAAACAAAATAAGAATAAAATATAAATTTTGCCAAACAGCTTATCTTGCCCTGAGTTACCAGTGCTTGTTGCACATCATTCTCCAGACCAAAACAATGCAGTATGTAGTTGGCTTTTTTAACAGTCACATAGAAAAGTAGTAAAGAGATAATGCCATACCTTTTGATATTTTTATGTTTGTATAGAAATATATAAGTAATAAATAAGTCTGTATTTTTTATGTTTATTGGTGTATTATGAATTTTCTTAAATAAGTATATCTTTTCAAGTTTTGTTTTTTCTGTGTTTGCATTATTCACATCTTTCATCTTTTGTTTCAGCAATTCTAAACATTACAAATGTCAGTGGAAGTCCATTGATATGAGTAACAAAGTGATTTAATTTTTCTTTAAAAAATTTTGTCCATAAAAGTTTAACTATTAGAACTGGTAATAGATCAGATTACTCTGGTTTTTGTATTATGACTTCAACTCATTTTGAGAAGATGTTGTAGAAAATCTGGAAACAGAGACTGAAAAAAAAAATCACTAAAATGTCTAAGGCTGCATATAAATCCATTCCCAAATAAATTTGAAAAACGTATTTTTAAAGGGAAAACCTATCATTGCTTGGGTGTAAAAGAAAGGTTTTTCTTAATTTTCAAATGTTTTTAGAGATGCCAAAATATAAATATTTTTGTAAAAGCGTGTGTCTACTTTGCTATTTTGTATTTACCTCTTCACACTTGATATGTTCATGAAGACATTCAAAGATATAATTTCTAAAATAATTTATAAAAAAATTGAGGAATCAGTTTTAAAACTGATTTTATTGTATATAAATTATTTGGCTGTGGTACTCTCACCATTTTAAGTTAACTGACTTATTGATATACTCAATGGAGCACCTTTGGGGAAATAAAATTATCTTTTCACATTAAAAATGCCAGTTTTTCTATTAAGAATCCCAAAATCTCCTGGGATGAAAATGGAAACAAAAGAGCTACAGAAATGTCAAAAGGAGCACTTCATGATGTCCTGAAAGCTTATTTACTCTAAGAGAAAAATATAAGGGGAGAAGAGACAAAGTGGCTGTAACAATCATGTGCTGTACATGTGCTGTTGCTGAGATACGGTGTATTTCTTAAGGAAAAAATTTTGTCAATGTGCAATATGAGTTCTTGCTCTGTGTTACAAGGAAAAAAATAGCATTTACAGAGAGAAAAAATATTCCTCCCTCTTAAAGCTGAAATTTTGGTTCACTTTTATTTTCTTTCCCTCTGGATGAAAATACACTTTTCCTCATATTTTTATCTAAATTATTCCAAAAGTAATTGAAAGGTACATATGATTTCATGTTAGTATGGAATAAAGAGTGAAACATCATCAGAATCTGTCTTACTCTTTAAGGGCCTGAGCACACAGATTTAGCTCTTTTGTCTTGCCTCTTCACCTTACTTTTCTTCTACCTAAAGCTTGTGTTTAAGTACAGGCTATACTTTTTTCTCACCTTTTCAGCAAACATAGCATGAATAATGAGGCAAGTAAAAACAGGAGAAAAGCTGTGCAATGTCAGGCAAAAGGTTAATCTAGAGAAAAGCACATTTATGACTCTTGCAATAGCCAAAACCAAATGTCTAACAATGAGCAGCAGGCACACAATAATTTCCTAGGGTACTTCCTCCTCTAAACAATTGGGGCAGATATACTTTTTGAGACAGAGGCATTTTCTTCCTATTTGAAACTCTTGGGTGTGTTTCCTGGGTTTGTTCAACCTCTCTTTTGATGCCATGTAATGTAAATACATTACATGTGTATATATATATATAGGGCAGATTGTAATTGATACTACTCACAGGCAAATTCTGTTTCAGGTGTTCTGCAAAACCTTCACAGACCTCTCAACATAATAAACCAGACACTTATTAAGGTGAAGAGAAGCTTTTTTACCTGTTTTTTCTATATTTCTTCTTAATGTTGCAGAGATGACATTGCACTTGCTGTTTCATGATTGCTATAAAAGGAGTTCCCAAAATAATTCTCAAATTGCCATGTCTTAGGCAGTTTTTCTGACCTCTTAAACTGTCCTGTTTCCTATTTATGAGGGAATAAACACTTTCTTCCTTTTTTTATTGAGCTCTTCCCCTGGAAAATTGCAATATACCTGTCAAATGGAAGTATATTAATTTTCACATATGCTATACTTTCCATGAAATATGGAATATTTTCAGACAAATGTTAATATTCTGTCAACAGAGAGGAACACCATCTACTATAAGGAAAAATACAGAACGAAAAATTCCCTGTTGAGCTATACTTTGAATATTTTTCACCTATTGTATATATCTTTTTTTAAGTTAAAACTTGCAGAAATTACATTAAATGGGTAACTTAACAACATATTGAAATATGGTGTCTTTGTGAAGGGATTTTTCCAATTACATTTAGACTGACAGCTTCTTTAAAAAATAGCCAAGTTCCATAGGAAATTAACCTTAAATTTAGGTTTAAAACCACATTTTCTTATCATACATCTTTTCCTACCTTTACATGAAGAAAAATATAGAGAAAAACATGTGTATAATTGATAAATATATAAAATGCTAGCAGTGATTAAAGAAAAAACTTCCTGGAAGGAATAAAGAGGTATGTGAGACTCTCTCTGCTTGTTTTCTAAAGAAAAAAACCACTCTTTTTGGATATTGTTTAAAAATTAATTATAAAAAAGAATATTAATATTTTAAAGAAAATGCAAACTAATTAAAGAAAGTGACTTTTACCTCTGAGCCCAGTTATTCTGAAAAATGCTCCTAAGATTATCTTGGTCAGTCAAACCCATAAAAGCACATTCCCTTTTCATAGAATTGCATGCCGTCTACCATGTTGATATTTTGTAAACAAACAAATGTGAAAAGATGCTTTTACTCAATATTATCATCCAAACAAAATATGTATTGCAGCTAAATCGTGTTTACACCAGTAGCTCTGCCTTGTGGTGTGATATAGTCCAAGTACACAATGAAGATTTGCCTTTCAAAGCATTTGTTTCAGATTTGGATTTGTCACATATACTTGGTTTTTGATAACCTGAAATTTAAAAGCCTGCATTTTCAAATATAGTCATGACTAATACAATGAAATCTTTCAAATTTAACATGAATTTGACATGAACAAAAAAGTAGAAGGTATGTTAACATATCTTAAATCTGTGTGTTTTTTCCTTTTTTTCTCCCCCTGTTGTCGTAAACTTAAGATCTGTTGGAAAATAAGATATGGATATTTCTGTTAATCATATTCTCACTTGCTTAATGCAGACTATCTACAGTTCCTGATAAAAATTAGAAGCTACTGAAAGATACTTAATAGATCTTGTGAGCAATCTGAATTTGACAGAGGAAAGGTAATTGCTTCTCAGCCTACAGACAGTTTATTTAAGACCCAATATGGAGCCACAAGCAGAATTTTTTTTCAGAGCTAATTAATGATTGCCTAATTTGAAAGTGGGTAAAATAGGATACAGGAACTTGTCCAGGCTATCTGCACTAGGCCAGTCTTCACCCTTTACAAATACCTAATATTAATAGTCTGAGTTTTCTTATTCATTTTTAGTGATTTTAAAACACGTGAATATCACCTAAAAGGGCTGATTAAATTGAAAAAATAATACCTGGATAAATAAACAAGAAAATCTAGAATAATTGTGCATGAAGAAAATCAAATAAGAGAGCCACCAAAAACTAAGCAGTTGCATAAGGGAATTTCATTAATTGATATCCAGTGTATTTTCTTTTTATGACAGATTAAAAATATTTACCTTTGAAAATAGTAAATTTTAGCCAGAATTCAGCATAGAAATGACAGAAGCATGGTAACTGTCTTTATATCTTTAAAAGAGAGCAGCCTTGTCAATTTGTATTAATGATATGTGTGACAGCTGTAAAAAAAGGAAGCTGATGTAATTAGAAAAAAACCCAACATCTTTGAATACAGTACTTTTAATGGAAATGAAGGCTGAGCCTCCATTAAAGCAATATGAACTGATGCAAAATAACAGTTATATGACTTGATTAAGGGAACAGTTAGAGGTGCTTCAGTGAATTTTGAGTTCTTTTTAGATGTTATATTCTGCCTGGATTTTTTTAAGATAACTTTTTTAGTTTCTCAGCCATAAGGACTGACCTTTACAATATTTTGACTGGGAATATCAGTCACCTCTCACCTCAACACTGAGATACTGGAGATAATGAGGTGGTGAGGTTATAGTTGACATTCAGAAAGTAACTTAATGAATAAGAAAGTATTTACAGAAGTAGCAAATAAATGAACATGTGAATGGATGGAAGGGATTTAGAATGTGCCGTGATGTTTTTTGCAGAACACATATATGAAGGAAGTTTATTGGCGTTCTCTGTTCAAAGAAAGGAAAACTGACACAGGTCTGTGAACTCTATAAAAGTGGTACTGCTCCATTTATTTTTACCTTCAGACCTATATATTGCAAGACTCACATTATGTCATATTCATTCCACAGCCTAAGAAACCCTTCAAGCTCTTCAAGATTCTCCCAAAACAGTGTTGAGCCCCACACCTGCAATGTGCCTGGTAAAGCACAGGTGGGGTCATTGGCCTAATGGCAAATCACAAGAAACAGAAGAAATGCCCAGTACCCAGTGCAAGGTGGTCATAAAAGCGCAGCTTGAAATATTAACCCAAAAAGGACAGACTACCTCTACAAAACAGAATTAAACTAATGTTTCTGCTTCAGCTGATTCTTTAAAAGCTGAAGAAAAAGACAGCCCTATTTTTACCTCTCTTCCTCCCAACCCCACTTACCAAAATACAATCTTTTTCTCCTAGAGTGATGTGCCAAAACAACAGAAAATCAAAACTATTTCCTGAAATAGATGACTGCAGGATGAGAATTCATGGACAATTAAGATCACTAAAGAGATATGAGTGAGTGCCAATGGGATGGTAGTGTTGGCATGAGGCCTAAAACCATGATATGTGTGGTAAAAGGAATTCCATGAGAAAGGGATTAAAGCCAAGGCATGATAGGCTGCTCACGGGGGTAATAGGTTATCAGGCTGGATAACTGGCTCGGATGGGAAGAAGAGGGAGCAAAACTGATGTGTCATGGCTCTGTTCTGCCCTTGCACAAGAGCCACGGTCTTTGTAATCAAAGCTTTCAATATCGTATAAAGTGCCTGGCCCTCTCCCATAGATGACAGCAGCAACAAGTATTTGACTATAGTCAGGAACTGATTGCCCAGGGGCGTTGTGAATCTCCTTCACTGGAGATATTCAAGAACTGTCTGGATGCAATTCTGTGCAGTGTACTCTAAGATGACCCTGCTTGGGCAAGGAGGTTGGACCAGAAGACCCACTGTAGTCCCTTCCAACCAATCATCGTTCTGTGATTCTGTAATTAACTTAAATATAGGAGTTCATTTCAGATATGATTGAGTCAAATGAAGTTTTCTCCTCTCTCTCCTGGTTATTGACTTTTGCAACAGAGGTAAATCAGCAGTCAAGGGAGTGCAAATCAGTTCTCTTAATAGATTATTCTTTAAAGCACTTTAAATAATCTTTGACATTCATTTGGAGCGCACTCTCTTTGCATTCTCAAATACCGCACAAAAAAAAAGACTTCCAAACTACAGGTTCCTCATCGTCTTGCTAGACACTTTTATATCTGCCTCTGGGAATTCTATTTCCAGCAATAAATTTTTTCTTTTTTCTCCAGCATAAGACCTTGACTCATGTGGAAAAGGTGAAAAAGAAAAATGCTGCTGGCCTAAAAGTTGGCTGTGTGCACCCTGCAACATCCTGAGAACTTTGTAATCAGCTGAGTACCAAAAGTTAAGATATTTAAGAATATGGGCAGAAAATGAGCTTTGACTGAACAATTGCAAATTCAGTTATTAAAACACTTCTCTGATCAGAAATCAGAAACATGCTTTACAGCCTATTTCTCATTATAAGCTACTCAATAACCTTTGACCTACGGGTTTTAGATTCTTGCAGGAAACCCACTTTGAAAGCAACTTGAAAGCCAATACTACTGGTAAATATAAAATAAACAATTTTATTAATGAATATATTTGACTAAATAATCTGTTTTTATGACCGGAGGAAAGATTTATTAGATAGGTGAAACACATTATTTGCTCAAAACTTGTATTTATTAAGATTTTTATAACCTTGGTATGATAAATTGTTACAATTTTTTTCAGTTTGGCTAATGTCTCGCCACTTAAGGAAATAAATAAAAAAATATTGAAGAATTCAAAATTGTCTCAGCACAGTTTTTAGGACAATGTTACTCTTGAGATGGTTGGGTGAAGAATGCATCATCACTCAAGTTGTCCAAGAATAAACTCAGCACAAGTGCCTGTAGGAGAGAGTAACTATCCAAAACACACTAGATGTTATCTTTGAACCCTGAAAGTAGGCTTACTGAGACAATATCTACATATGATTTCGCAGTTAATGAAAAAATATTCATAGGAACATTGTCACTGAATATAAGGGGAGGATTTACACTTTTGTGGATCAAACTACCATTTGCAAACTGAGGTATAAATACCAAAAGACAGCCAGATGATCAATAAATACAGAAACTATAGCCTTTATTTTAGCTACTTTGGTTGCATCTGGTCATATCCCTTCCTTGCATTTGGACACTCTTGATCCTATGATTTCAACAAAATTTGCTTTGTTTTGAACAGTATGATATTTTGTCTTTTCCAGATAGTTTTAACCGGTTTGTTTTTTTGTTGTTCTTGTTGTTGTTGTCTATTTATTTTTGTTTGTTTTTAATAAGGGATGAAATATCTGTCACTAATTTGACTTGTGTATTGAGGCTAAAAGCTAGCTCTTAGTTTCATGGTATCCTATCAATATGTGTTATTTTGCTGAAGATAAGAAATTTTGTCACTGAAGGTGACAGAAAAAAATCATCAGTAGCATTTAAAAAAAGGAATTACCCACAATTAAGGCATCCACCAAAATATGTGAGTTTGTTACAAGCATACTTGCAAGTAATGAGCAAAGTCACATAAACATAATTTTTATTAATTTAAGTTTTTGCAGTATTTTTCTACGTATTTTTATTCAAGGCTTTATGTTAACATAACTACAAAACCTAATTTGTCTTTTAAAAATAATCCATGGGAAGTTCATAGGTCTTCTAGCCTTCTATTTTAGATGTTACTAGATTATAACAGATGACAAAATACATTACTCTGCTGGGCCATTGTAGAGGGCTGGACCTAAGCAAGTTTTGTCTCAAACATTCAGAGTATTGCTACAGAAAAGATGTGATTTGAGTAGGGGGTCCTGCAGAGGTGGGGCAAAACTGTTCTTAGCCAATTCCTGCTCCTCTTGAGACTCCCTGGAAAAGGGCTGGCTGTGCACGCATGATCAAAATAGCACAAAAATTCTAGTTTGCATAAGAGGCATGCGTCAGGATTACTATAAAAGGCAGCAGATAGGGAGCCCACAACCTCAGTTCCAGATAACCCACCTGCCAGGACTAAGGCAGGACCTAAGGGCTGGTGATATTCTTTGTTTTCTTCTTTGTGTTGCCTAGACAAAGCACAGTTATATTCTACTCCACACTCCTTACTGAGCTTTCTTGAGGGACAGTGGAGCTTGTGAAGGTGTGTTGTGGCTTGTTAGCCAGCACCTCTTGAGAAGTATTTTGTTGGAGTTGAGAACTTATTGAAGTGTAGTGTATAAAATTTAGGGCTTGTTAACCTTCACTCTTGTGGAAATCTATTGAGAATTTAAGGGCTTGTTGACCAACACCTTTTCATTCTAAACAGTGGGCTGATTGCTGCAGTTATGGCAGATGTACCATAAAACATAAGAGTTCCCAGACACACTGTCCAGTGTCTTTGTTCAGTCTGAGAAGAATTTAAAAGGAGCATCATTCCCACAGTGTGTCGTGGCAGCAATGCATGTTTAAAACTAGCTCTCATGGTTATTTTGTAACTTGTTTGTGCCCTTGAAATCCCCTCATCTTCATGCTTTTTATAAAAACACTTTTATAGAGAACAAACACAACTATTACAATATCTTAGAAGAGGTAAAGAAATTCTAAATGAATTCATAAAATTCATAATTACCTAGAAGCAACGAAAATTAAGAAGCATAAAAGCTGTAGTGCTTATTACCATGTATAAATAATACCACAAAAGAAAGTTGCAATTATGTTGTACTACTGAATGAAACCAAACAAAACAAATTAACAAAACATTTAATATATCTATGCATCACTGACACTTGTGTCTGCATTAGTTCAAAAGAGATCATGATCCTCATTCACAAAAGTTGAAAAAAGCAGTCAAAAGGGAAAAGCATCATAATCAAGATAAGTATGGTACAATTAAATTATAAAATCAAGTTAAGCAACTAGAATAGCAACCATAGAACTAAATAATATCACTTTTAGTCTGAAAGCATTTACTGAATCTTCTTTTATTTTGGAGTTAATGAAAACTATTGAAAATAAGAATAAATGTAATTATTTTTTGTTTAGTAATTTGTGCTATCACAGGTTCATACATAAATATAAATCTCAAACAAGAAAGTAATTTCACACTTGCTAACATTATATTATAAATGTTATCCCAAAAATAAATTCAGGTAAAGACAATTTTCAGGTCTATATTTCATATTTCCAAAATCTGAATTTTTTCCATGTGACTAAACAGTAGAGCAGGAAAATATATTGTAAGCCTGGCTAAGGTTTTTTTTTTTTAATTGTGAGAGAAGACAACAGGAGCAAGTAATTGGAGCTTGACTTATAACAACTTTTATTTCCAGCTGTTCCATTGACTTAATATAGGCTAAATTTACATTGTGATTCTGGCTTGTGAGTCTGATGGCTATTAAACTCCACTAAAAATATTTTTGCAATCTTTATTAAGTTTTCCAACATTTTATAACTCTGGTTTTTATCACAAATATTTTTTCCTGTCTCGTTTTGATACACCCAGACTGCAATAACTTTGCTCTTCTTGTGGACAATTTCCTGTACAAATGACTGGAGATTCATGGGAAGAGCATCATTTATTATGAAACCATTCTTATTTTCTTGGAGACTAGACAAACAGAAAGTATTTTTAAGGTGTCTAAAAGGATCAATCATGAAACTATACTTTAAGAACTGAGTTGGAACAACCTTTCACCTCCTCTGAGGCAAAGAATATATATGAAAGAAGATTTTTCTGTTAGAGTAAATCATGAGGTCAAAGATGAGATTTAAATCTCATGAGGAAGAGAAATGTGGCTGTGAGGTTTTCATTTTAATAGACACTTCTAGCCAGATTCAAACCCACAAATTAAGACTAATATAATATTTGTTTCATGAATTTCTTTGGACTTATTCCACAAAACAAAAGACAGCAAAACTGTTTCTTGCTTGTTTTCTGATTGTTTTGTTTTCATACAGAGAGGTGAAACAGGAAAATTGCATTGCAGGTGTCACATTCATATGAAGAAATTTTGCCAGGTTCATAAGAACACAAATGTCGTTATTTGAAAAATACATAAAAAAAGTAAAGTCATCAAACTTCATATTGCTCAGTTTCCAGACAAGTTATTAGAACAATTCTTAGAAGTCTAGCAAGGAATTTAACAGCAAAACTATTCTGTTGCAGTGGCTTCTCTGAGTTCTGCTGAAATAATTGCTGATTTGCTCTATGTTGGAACCACTCAGACAAATGCTCAGAATATCACCTTTCTGTCAAACTGTCAGTTTTGTGTATCTCAGGTGGTTTTAGGTATAAGCTGGTTTTCTATAACAAAATAAAGCCATTGGATAGCTTTTTATGAATGACAACTTTGGAATAAGACACATAAATTCCATCTGAATTGTGTTTTCCATCATTAAGCTGTATTCAAAATTGTATTAATTCTGTATCTAACCCTTAGAATGTAATTCAAAAAACTATTGAAACACATTTAAGTGGAGAGCATGCTGTGCGTGAGAGACAGCAGAAAATGATAACTGGCTCAAACAACTGAAGTGTGTGTGTGGAGTGGGGGAGACAGGGCAAGTTCTGAGAAACTGAGATGTGCACTGCTCCATATCCCATGCCCCTGGAACCTCTAGTCTGCATTGACTATATTTCAAAATAATCTTTCTGCATTTATACCAAAATTATTTCAAGAAATTCCACTAAAATTAGGACTTTTAAAGTGCTTTAAACATAGTTGTTCTGGCAGATAAACCGAGAAGTTTTGAAATTGGAAATCAAAGTAAAGAGCTCAGATCTTTAATAATTCTAACATGGGATATTGTGGGGAATAACTGTCTCCTTCTGTGCAGACATATGAGCAATCCAGCATCTTTAGAGGAGAAATAGGCCTCTGTTCAAGGTCACCCAAAAAGGAATCTGTGAGAACGGGAGATACTGAGACAACAAATAATTCCCAAGTGTCTGAAGAGAAACTTGGCAGGTGAAACTGTTGTTGTAGCCTTCTGATAATAAACTTAGTGCTCTAATTAGAATAGGGAAAATACCATGTGAAAACTTTGTGTGAGAAAGCACTGTGTGACCTGTAGAAGAAAAACTTATCACACAGCTTTATTTTTAGCGTACTGTAAAATAGAAGTATGCTTATAGCATACAAGTATGTTCTGAAACAAAGCGGCTTCACTTGATCACATTGATCTGGCGTGATCTCCCATAATATTCCCCGCAGGATATTTAAGAAAAAAGTTTCCAAATCTGCACAGCTGGGAATCTAGTCTGCCTAGAATTGTACTTTTAATTGCTTCCAAATTCCCTCTCTGTAAGAGTGGCTATTCTGAGATCTCTAAATGTAGCTGCCATCATCAGAACAATTGCCCTGAAAAAAGGTATTTTGAAAATCACCAAACAAGAAACAATAATACTAAAAACCATTTCTCTTTCAACAAGCAGTATTATAACCATTTTTTCAATGTGGAAGTCCTGTAAAATTGAAGAGTTGAAGAGTCATAGAAGGATGGGACAAATTAGGAGGCACTCGTTTATCCTTTTCTTCCTCTATGTTTATGATCTTATCAACAATTTAAAAAAAAGGAAAACTATAGAAAAACATGGAAAAGGACTCAGTGTTACCTCTTTTTACTTGTCTAGTAAATCAGCAAATTTAACAAGAAAAAGCTTGGTTTTGTCTGATAAAAATTAACTTTTATATGTATTCTATAATCTTTTCCACTTACTTCCATGCCTGAAATTCATATTTTTCCTTTTTTATTAATTTTTTTTTTAATTTCCCATAAAGCATAGAAGTCAGATAATTAGACCTCTGTTTTTCTGGATCACTTTCCCCCTCCTCTTTGTCTAAAATGTAGATAGTAAATTCATCAGTCTAAAGCCACAAATTGCAATTTCTATTTCACTCTAAAATCATTCCAGGTAGACCACTGAATGTAAATTTATAAACTAAATTATTCAGTTCCTCCAAATAAGGCATATTCACTCGTGATATAATAGTTGTTGTCCCTTTTCCAATTGATTTTTAAACAAACAGGAAAAAGCAGGCACATGGTTTGCTGAGAACAAATATAATCAGTAAGGACATTCCTCTTGGACTGATTTCAGCTCATATGTCTGAAGCATTAGATATTTTGCAGATTCATAGTAGCCAAAAGGACAGCACTGAACAACATTAATCCTTGAACAAATTAAGTGGCTTCCCAAAGGTTAAAGAAGACATATATGCACAAAAAAGTCAGTCAATAAAATAAAGCAGGTTTTACAGTGTCTTTTCTTCTATTGAGGATGTTTACTATTTCTTCAGACTGTTAAAGTAAGGAAGGTTTAAAGAAGAATCTGAATCCAACACAATGTAGTCTACATTATATTTATCTAGTTAGATAAAATTCATGCCTTTTGTTAGCTCTCATAGTAAAAAACAACAAAAAAATGCAACAAAAAACCACCACAAAATCCAACCCACAACATTACTGCTATTCTAAAGATGAACAAAGTTCATGTGTTTTAAATGAAACAGAGTGAAATGTAAAATATGAAATTGAATTTTCTGGAATGGTGGAGAGGTTGAGGTTTTTTACTGCTGTATTTTAAGCCATTTGAAATTGGAATGGTGTAGCACTACAGAAAAACTCCTAAAACAGGACGAACATAATTTTATTCAAGAATATTCTTCTATACCCAGCTGAGGAAATAAGAAAAGAGGAGAAGAGGGGAAAAAAATAACAATGCCATTTTCTTTGACATGTAAAGAAGATTATCTGTTTGTTAGATAACTGTGAACTTAATGGAGGATTTAAAACATATGAGAGCAAACAGAATGTGATCATTTTTTGGCTTATTATTGTTGTTGTCTTTTTAAAAATTTAGCCAACTCCCAGCCAATGTAATTTTCTGTTCTTGTTGTCTTACATAAAATTTTTGGATCATGGTTCAGTTTTAGAAAACAAGGTACGGCTTAGAAGAAGGACTCTATTTGTTCAATCATTATCTCAAATTATTCTTTCTTTTTTTTTAGAGCTGCGTTCAGTTTTTAAATATGAATTAATTAATGCAGTGTAATATGCAAGGATTAATGTGTTTTTACTAAGAAAGTACTTGGAAATTTGCAATCTAGATTAGATTATTGTTTTATTAATGTCAATCATTTTTGTTAATGCATCCAATCATAGTCTGAAACAAAGAAATATTTTAATTCTAGAAGAATGAATTAGATAGTATAGTTTGATCTGTATAGTACTGACAATATTTTCCCTGGTTTGAGCCTAGCAGCATATATTAACCTAAATCTGTTTTCTGAAATTGATCTGATATGAAAAGTTCAAGCTGAACAGAATTGATCATTGTTCTTTTACCTCACTGGTAAAAATGTACCTGTTTCTGCTTTTAACTTATCCAATTATTTGAAAGACACTGATGTTTTGCATATTTTTCTATACCAGATTAAAGTACTTTATAGTATACACTATTTTCTCCATTTGAAATGCTGTAATTCTCTGATAAAATTTGTAAAAAATGAAGAGTTCATTAAAGAACAAAGGTACTTGGCTAACATTTAATGTCCATAGGTAATAAAGAAATGAGTGCATGCAGTTTCTTTCCTATCCTGATTAAAGGATGTCAGAGCTTTTCCCTCAGCTTTGAATGCATTTAGTGTTAACTTAACACATTTAACAGTTCTATTCTACAGAGGTCTTAGATATGGTAAAATTGATATGCCTGGTGTTTGCCTGTGTTCTTCAAGAAGAAATGCTGCTTATTTTAATTTTTATTCTTTACTGTCTATTCTCATTTAGAGGTTCTGAAAAACAATATTTTTATGAGACCCTAACCATGTGATACATTAACTACAGTGTAGCTTTAAGGTCATAGAAAAATGAAATATCCTGAATTGAAAGGGACCCACAAGGATCACCCAATCCAACTCCTGGCCCTGCACAGCACAATCCTCAAGAGTCACACCATGTGGCCGAGAGCATTGTCCAAATGCTTCTTGAACTCTGTCAGGGTTGGTGCTGTGACCACTTCCCTGGGGAGCCTGTTCCAGTACCCAATCACCCTCTAGCTGAACAACCTTTCCCTAATATTCAGCCTAAACCTCCCTTGACACAGCTTCAGGCCATTCCCTAGGGTCCTGTCGCTGGTCACTAGTGGCAGGTCACCACAGAGAAGAGATCAATGCCTGCCTCTCCTCTTCCCCTCACAAGGAATTTATAACTGCAATGGGGTCTCCCCTCAGTCTCCTCTTTTGCTGAACAAACCAAGTGAACTCAGCCACTCCACATACGACTTCCCCTCAAGGCCCTTCACCATCTTCATAGCCCTCCTTTAGACACTCTGTAAGAGATTTAAATCTTTCTTAAATTGTAGTGGCCCAAACTGCACACAATATTCAAGGTGAGGCTGCTGCAGAGCAGAGCAGGACAATCCCCCCCCTTGCCCAGCTGGCCATGCTGTGCCTGATGCACCCCAGGACATGCTTGGCCCTCCTGCCTGCCAGGGCTGGCTCACATCCAACTTCTCTTCAATCAGGACCCCCAAGTCCCTTTCCTTGGCACTACTTTCCAGCATCTCATTCCTCAGTCTTTCCATACATCCAGGGTTACCCCATCCAAGGTACAGAATCCGGCACTTTTCTTTATTGAACTTCATATGGTTGGTGATTGTCCAGCCCTCTGATTTGTTAAGGTCTCTCTGCAGGGCCTCTCTGCCTTTGAGGGAGTCAACAGCTCCTCCCAGCTGTGCATCATCTTCAGACTTGCTCAGTCCCTCCCAGTCCTGCATTCAAGTCCTTTATGAAGATGTTGAAGAGCTCAGGGCCGAGGGTGGAGTCCTGTGGAACCCCACTAGTCTGATCACCAGTCTGATGTCACCCCATTCACTGTAAATCTTTGTGTCCGACCCATGAGCCAGCTGCTCACTCATCACATGGTGTGTTTATCCAGATGTCTGCTGGACTTTTATCCAGAAGGATACATGAGAGACAGTATCAAAACCTGTACTGAAATCCAAGAAGATTACATCAACTGGCTTCCCATGAACAGCTAGGTAGGTTACCTGGTCTTAAAAGGAAATCAGGTTTGATAAACAGGACTTTCGTCTCACGAAGCTGTGCTGGCTGTAACCAATGACTGTATTGTCCTTCAGATGTTTTTCAGTACCTTCCAGAAGAATCTTCTTCATAACTTTACCAGGCACTGAAGTGAGAGTAAAGGCCTGTAGTTTCTGGGGTCCTTCTTGCCTTTGTTGAAAATCGTGACAACACTTGCCAGCTTCCAGTCAACTGGGACCTCTCTGGGTTCCCAAGAATGCTGAAAAATCATCAAGAGAGTTCTTGCAATGACATTAGCTGGCTCTTTGAGTATTCCTGAGTGAATCCCATCAGGTCCCATAGATAGGTAGGGATCCAGCTGGAGCAGCAGATCACACACATTTTCAGGCTCAACTAGGAGTTAATCATTCTCACAGTCATGTGAGTCCAGCTCTGGCCACTGAGACTCCCTGGGTCCACCATCTGTATTGAAGACAGAGGCAAAGAATGCATTAAACACCACTGCCTTGTCCGTGTAATCATCTTTAGATTTGGTTGAATTATTTAGATATTGACATTCCAAATTTGTATACATAGACTTTTTTCATACTAAATGTCCTTTTTTATGACTTTTTTTTTTTGTGCATCCAAGTGAGGAACTGGCTTCTAAAAATCATTTTTCTTTCATTCTTCCATGAACAATTACTAAAAACATTTCAGATTTTAGTGTGGGGAGTATGGGCAACAAAGATTAAAAAAATAAAAGGTATTGAAAAAAAAACTCAGAAGAAAAAGGAGAAATGTATGTGCTTGGCTTTATTCTGCAAGGTTTATAAAAAACCGATTTCACAGATTGCAGTCAGAAACAGTGATTATTGAACAAAGTCTTCCCTAAAGCACTCTGATTTTCCTTTACAATGACACTTCTATCCCGAGCTGAGCACTTTCATATTTGGAATATACACTGAACTGTGACAATAGGCATACTGATATTCAGCTGATGAGAACCGTAGAAAATCCTAATACTAATACAGCTTCCATGGGGATTATTCAAGGGTATTTAAAAAAAAGGAAAAAAAGGAAAAAAAGGAAAAAAAGGAAAAAAAGGAAAAAGAAAGAAAAATAATATTCAAAATTATTTTGTTTATATCTAAAGGTTGTACTTCTACGTTAACACAAGAAATGAATGGTTGTACTTCAGAGATTGACTGCCCAGAGAACTACAAGGCAAACAAAATCTAGAAATTTTCTCTTTGCATTTGTAGCCTGTGTTTTCATTACTTCTGTAGGACTACAGGGCACAGAGAGGCTCCATGGATTAGACTTTGTACATGATGCTGCAGGTTTGAATCTCTTGTTTGGAATGAATTGTTATTACTCTTCAAAGTTTTCAAATTTTTAATAGAAGTTGGGACTTTTTTTATTCCATTAACTTCTGTTATCTAATTTTCCAGCTGAGAGTTTTAAATTGTTTTACTGGTAGAAAACTTCAACAGGTTCCTATAGCTTTCTGCCTCTGTATTTGGTGTTTGGTTAGTTTTGTTTTTTTCCCCCTAGAACCAAAGGATACAGAGTTAAGGTGTAAAAGAATAACTGGTATGAATCTGTGGCACAGATCATGGCCTGAAATCTCCCAGGAGGCCTGGTTGACAGATACTGACCATTTTTTCCCCCACAGTTATGAACCTTCCTCTAAACCAGCAACCATTTTCCTAAGAGATTGTAAGATCTTCAGTTTGAATTAAGTATAAAATTTCTCATGTTGTGAATGATTTCCACATTTCTCAGTGAGATCACTATGTTTTCAGCTGCCCTGAGCATTTCCACTGGCTTATATTGCAGCAAGGTCATAGAGGCCAAGGGCAAAAGGAGAGACTGAAAACATCTGCAGGTTGTGTAGTGATATGGCATCAGAACTTTTCAAACAGGAGTCAAGATGAAGGTGCTGGCATTTTTGCCCTGTGTGATTCTGTTGTAGGTGACTCTCCAGGCTGTTAAAAACAGCTTTCTACATTACTAATCTTCTCAACAGCCTAGGACCTAAGAAACACCTATATTGTACTGCTTTTGACTCACAATATTCACTTGAAGTTAACCTGTGCCCTATAGTGTTACTGTTTCAGTCGATGTCAAAAGAAGATAACAAATAGTAAAAATGTTCTTAAGGATAACTGAGCCTGCGTCAGAGACAAAGGAATATCATCAAGCTCTTCCTTGCAAGTTGTGATGTGGCAGAATGGGCTATCAGCTGATATTGGAGAAGGAAGGTTTCTTTGAAACAAAGCTGGTAATGGGAGAAAAAATATTACACCAAATTATTTAATGTAGATGCTCAAACAAATTTTTGTATCAGCATTTTAATACTATCCGTTGTTTATTACTTGTTTCTGTCAGCTTTCATTGCAAACTCCATGATTTCCTCTTTACATGTAGTAAAAAAATAAATGCATGTAGTTGTGTGAGTTTATGGTTGCTTTATTTGATAAAAAATTCTTATAATTATTTTTATCTCCAAGGACTTTTCTAAAGGTAAATAATTTGTGAAAAAGTCAGTTAATGGTAGACTAAGATATTCACAGCTTTTCTATGCAGCTTATTAATTGAACAGGAAATTTGCAAACAAGTTTCTGATTATTAAGGAAAATAGAAAATAGGTACAAAGATTTTTAGTCTTAATCCAATCTTAAATTAAGTGACTATTTCAATTTTAAGGAAAATTAATTTAATATATATGCAATTTACTCTCTCTCTCTATATATACACACATATCTGTAAATATAAACACTTTTAAAGCTCCATGTAAGAGTAAGCAAAAAATAAAAAAATGCAAATATTTTAGCACTTGAGTGAGTAAAAGTTCATATAAGTGGAAAAGAATGTTATTGAAACATAGAAGTATTTACATACAATCTCATTTATAGCTATCTTAGAGATATCATTTGCTATAACCAGGTAAAATGCGAAACAAGTGCAAAGTCTAACATGGATGTGTATATAAGTTCTAGGAATTTTTAGCATCCTTTTTGTCTTGACCCTTGGATGTTGTTATTCTATTCCTGTTTCTTCTGTGGTATTTGATATAAGCTTTATTTCATGTCAGCATGTCTGTTCTGGTTTCAGCCCAGCTGGAAATTAAACACCATGCAGCAGCTTGCTTAATTCTCCCTCTGTCCTCTTCACCCTGTTGGAATGGGGAGGAAAATCAAAGTAAAACTTGTATGTGATGATGATAATAATAATAATGATAGTTAAAACAGAAAACCAAGCAATGAAGAATACAATTGCTAACTGCCCACTGACCAATCCCAGACCCCTTTTCCTGAACCCATATCAGCTGCCCTTTCAGGTAATTTTCTCCAGTTTATGTACTGGGCTTGACATTTTATGGCCAGGAATATCCATTTGGTTAGTTCAGGTCACCTGTCCCAGCTATGCTCCCTCCCAGTTTCTTTTGTGCATCTCCTCACTGGCAGAACATGAGACCAGGGAAAAGTCCTTGACTTAGGTTAAACACAGCTTCACAAAAAACCAAAACATCAGTGTATTATCAACACCATTCTCATTCCCAATCCAAAACACAGCCCTGTAACGGCTACTAAGAAATTAACTTTACCCTAAGTGAAACCAGGACAATGCCATATTTATTTTCCTGATATTACTAATATTTTTATCTTGTTTTTTGCTAGAAGTGTCAATGAGAGATTGGTATCAGATGCACTTGCACAGCTTAGAGTAGGGGGTAAAAGGAAATTGATAATGTATATACTGAAAATCCAGTATTCCAATGAAAAAAATGTAACTTTTTCAATATAAAGAGTCATATTACTCTTAAATGTTAATCTGAAAATACTCAGACATTCACTAGGTTCTCCAGGTTGTTGGGGACAGACACATTCTCCAGCCACAAAACCATACTCAGATGAGGGATCAACATTGCTTTTGTGTGCAACTTATAACTGTAGAATATGCAATCTATTTTAAAAAATAGTTAAAGGATATTATTCCAAATGGACAATTTATAACAAAAACCTGAATATTCCCAAGGGAAGTTAGTTCTCTGGGTGGTCCACAAACTGCCCAGCCAGACATCTTCATTTATGAGATAACAGACAGGTTTGAGACAATGGACAAAGTTGGTACTGGGTAGCTCATTGAACTCTTGGCAACACTCACAGATTAATAGGTGAAGGGCTTCTCTAGACGGAAATTTCAGACTGTCTTGAAAACTCCCTCCAGGCTTCTCCTTCTCTGGAAGGACAAAGATGTGTCCTTAAGTATGTTAGTTAATGATCCTTAGTGAAGGATCTAGCTCATCTTCCCAACCACTGCCCTAAGTGGTTCATGCTATAAAACTGATCTAATTGTGAATAGATAGAAGATTTATAATGAAGCAATAAAAACTTCCTGCAAATGCAGAAATGGATGCACAGGACAGTATTTTGTACATACATAAGAAAGCTAGGAGTTGCCTTTCATGTGGATTAAGAAAATCTGTGGCAGTGGATCATACATGAGCTGAGTTTGTCACATAAGACTGTGGGCCACCTGCATCATGAGACTTCAGCAGAAGGATCAGACCCAACCCTGATAAAGTGTCTGTTATGGAATCTCACAATAGAAGTGTCATTTCCATCTGGACAGTGACTAGCAATCTTTTTTGAGACGTTCCCAATATGAAAGTTATATATTCAAGGAACCAAAGAAATCAACTATGCTTGCTTGCTTGCTTTCAAACAAGCTGTCCATAGTGTGTGCAATATGGACAGAAACTATCTGTCAACTCCATTTGAATGTCAGTTTAGTTATAGGTGAGCTGCATGAGAACATTTTCATAATTACGCTAATGTTTACAAATAAATCTGCAGTCACCAGATTGTACCCTACTGTTGAGCTACATAGTTTCTTTATTCTCTGAATTTTACCTCTGTGGAATTATCACCCAGATGCTAAACCTTGTTCTTAGATGTTTCTACAATGCTTAATGTAACATATTTTTAGTCTATATTTCTTAAATGCTGAAACAGCCAAACAAATCAATGTTGGTTTCTGGTGCGATTCAGAAAAGCTAAGCAAAGGACATGAAAGATCATGAAATAAACTGTCATAGAGGAGTTGCCTGTTTACCCATTTTTAAATACAATTCAAACATTCTTTACAAGGACAATTATTCAAAAAATGTGGAAAAGGGTAATTTCTCATGAAATAGTCTGACTCCAAGAAAACAAAACCCAAATGAAATGAAGTTGAAAATAAATCGTCAAGGATGGGCATGTTATTATCAGTCCCTAGACACCTGAAAAAGACTGACATTTTACACCTATATTTTTTTAGTACAAGACAACATATATAGTTACCAAAGGAAAGAATCTTGCAGACATTAGTGGGAGCTGTATCAGGTTTTTTTCATCAAATACAGAACAGCACATGAAATATATCAATATTCAACTCGTTCCATTTTTCTTAAAAAATAAATATGTTTGCAAAAAAGGCCCATAGGATTAATTTTCAAAGCCAAATAGAAAGCTAATTTAACATATCTGTCAAGAAAACATTTGAATGAGAAGGCAAGCAAAATCTGAGCTTGCTTTTGGAAATGCAGAGTAACATCTGCCATTTTAGTCACAGTAATCAAGACTTGTCTTCTAAGAGACTCTAAATAACATGTACCTGTTAAGTTTTCAAAGTAATCCGTCTGCCTTGTTATGTAAGAAATTCTATAAATATTTCATTCCAAAAAAGAATATTTCGTTAATGAAGCCAAAACATAATTTTTGCAAACATGTAATAAGCATTTATGATAATTGAATCCTTCAATAATTAATATAAATATTTAATTTACTTCCATATTAAAATGTTATTCCATAAAATATTTTTAAATTTATAATATTATATCAGGAAGACATAACATGGTTTTATTAAATCACATATACCAAAGTGCTGAAATAAACATGATGGTTTCAGTCAGTGGAATTTTGAGATCTCAAAGCCTTAAGAGTGTCATAACTGTTCAATTCCTCTCCTGCTTTGTATTTCAGGCTTTAAAAATCTGACACTATTCAAGCACTGTCAGTTTTCACAGTCAATAGCTGAAAACAATGTGATGGCAATTTAGTCAGCACCACCTCATGCATTCACTGTTTTGTTGAAGTCACTTTTTTGGTTGATAGATCCTGCTGAGTGTATCATAGGGGACTTAGACTTATATACTAAATTTTCTAGTTGATATGAAGTGTCAGCTTTGTAATGTTAAGTGTTGATAATGTCTAACTTCAATATTTTTTCTGATGGAAATTAATCATCTGATGATTATTATTTCAGTAAATCAGTAAAGTAAAATATTTGTGAGACAGTAGATTGAGGAAGTTGGTGCACAATTTACTAATGCCCCACCAGCAGGGATGGGTAGTTTGTTTGGTTGCCTGGTTTGTTTTGGAGTGGGGTGGGGATTGGGAAGTTTTAGAGAGTGAGATATGGTTTACCTGGTGTCAAACACCTCTACTACACAGATGCTTCATAGCGTTATAAAGAAAAGACACCTCAGAAACTATTCCTACCCCTACTCTAGACTCTTGTATGATTGAGACTATGTTTCTATTATCTTTCTCACAGGACAACATATTAGTGTCCCCGTCTCCTCAGTATCTGAGCTCTATTACTATTCTTCCTTGTGTTTTTTTCCTGAGTAGTTGTCTTACCAACCAACCTCCCAGCTATGAGCTTGGACAAGGCAGACGGGTGTTAAAGTCAGTTAGGCAGCTGCATCAGCAATGCTGGGAGGATATTTTAAATGAATCTATTATAGTTCTCTTTCTGGTCCTTTCCCTTAAGGAAGAGGTATTTAACAAGTCTAAGTCATTTGCTATTGTTTCACTTTTGGTTTAAGGGAGAACACGACATATCTTCTACCCTCTTCCAAATCAGTTCTCTTATGATCAGACATCCTTTTTGGACATGCATGGTTACTATGACTGTTCTCCCCACACATTTTGTGCCCTTTCCATGAATTGACAAGAAGCTTTGGCTAGTAGATATCTTCATTCCTTAAGAAAAAGTCTTCTCTTATTTCTTGAGTTATGGCTGCTCACTGGACAGGCCTTGATTACAGTGGGTTTGGCTAGCACAATGTCAAAGTCATTGACTAGGTACAGTTACAGGAAGAGCTTGGTAAAGGCATTGACTGGAGAATTTGAAGTTCCACAGAAGAAAATCTTCAAAGGAGCTAGGGATGTAAGGTATGTGTGTAGTGCCTAGAACACAATCCAAGAGGGATGTTCCCTCCCCACCATAACTAAGACAGTAGCTTTTATTCCTTTTAGTTCTATGGAATGATTTATTCTTTCTGCTCTTCATCCTGTATGTTTTTCAGTTCTTTGGAGGCATAACCCATCACTCCTGTTTCTAGACTTTGGCTGCTCCTTGGCTTTTGGCTTTAGCACTCCAGTCAAAGAATAATCATGAACCATCCATCTGCCAAAGGGTGGTGCTCCTGACTCAGAGGAACCCACAGATGAACTTTTTCATTGATGGCGCTACTCATTCTGCTGCAAGCAAAGCCCTTGCAACAGAAAACTCACTCTCTCTGTCTCTGTACTGCTTGCAAAGGCTTGTTCAAAGGCATTTTTGCCTTTTGGTGGACTTCAATATACCTCCTTGCTCTCCTCTACCTCCAAAGAATATCCAAGAATATATATGCAAAAAAAGTATGCAGTTTTAAGTGAAAGTCAAGAATAGGAGAAATTTAAGCTGCATGGAAAAATGTCAGAAAATATTTTCAAACAGTAAAAGACTGATTTTCTAAGAAGTTATTACGACCCATGACTTGGATATGTGATTTGGTGATTTGGGTGTGGATGTGCAGGGAGAAAGAATAAGGAAATCTTTTATGATCAAAGCAACATTCAAAATCTGTACGCTTCTACTAAAACCAAAAATGTTTTGATGAATCAATGTTTTGTAAAGAAAAAAATTGCTAACATATTCCTTATTAACCTAATAACAAACCTTTCTGTTACCATGTCTGGAATAGATCAGTAGTAAGGGTACATCAGTTAGAAATTACAAAAATTTAGAATGAATTCACATGGATCTAATCCAATATTTGACCATCTCCTACAGTTTCAAGTACTAGAACCGCATTTTCATGTAACATTTCAGAGATAATTAACAGCAAAGACATGCTTAAATTATTAAGTGTATAAATGCTACTTGGATATAAACTAAGAGATAGTTTTTTCAGAATTATGGCACCAGGATTGACCTTCTCCTGTCCTACGGAAGGTTAAATAATAGGCAAGTCCCATGAAATGCTGATCCATTACATTTCTTCTGAGAAAAATATTTTGGTTTTATGATTGTTAGATGGTCTAGAAGAGTGTATCCTTAATCATAAGTTTTATAGATTTATATACACTGAATTGATTGCAGATCTATTGCAAAGTCCATATTTTTTAAAAATCATGACCTTTAACTTCCTCTTGTAATCCTCCCTTAAGTAATGCATCAAGAACAACTCTTAAAACTCATATTATTTGATAAGATAGAGCTAATAGAGAAACAAAGAGTGTGTCTGATCATAACCCTTGTCATTGGTCTTCATGATTATTTATGAAGCCTGTGCCTTTTCAACATAATACCCATATATCAATCAGTGTTATGATGACATCTTATCTCATCAGTTTTTAAATAATTACTAGAGTAATCAAATAATTCTGATTTCTCTCTCTAGTATTTCTGAGCAGTTAATTATGACATTTCTACCTGCAGATTCAGAATATGTATTTTTTTAAACAATCAACATTCATAGCTAAATATTTCAGAGATGTATTTTTGTGTAGTGGGCTGTATAGAAGAAGCAATTGAAAATTTTCTCTGTGAGCATATCAGCTGTAATTGTGAATATTTGCTGATTGACACATAAACTCTTGTTATAATTTGGATACTTGGCCACTGGCTGGCTGAGTTGATTCTTGTAGACTTATGCCTTCAATTTTATGTATTAATAATCTAATCTTGAAGGAATTGGAAATTATCTTCATCATCTTGACATATTGCCGTAGCATGCATACAAATAACAGACTGATTATTGACCATTTGTATTTATGTTGTTTTCTGAGAGGATGAGTAGCATGTTCCTGGAACACATATTCCTTTCACATGCTGCTGAAGAAAATATATACTCTTCCATGGATCCTACAAATAGTGTCTTAGTGTAATATAAGCACCTGCCAATATGAAGTTGTGTATATCAGACTTTTGTCTGTGCTTTCCTTCCTTCCTTCCTT
>VZTZ01046681.1:11156-26676 GCA_013400955.1 Drymodes brunneopygia
TTTTTTCCTTTTATAATTTTCTCGGCGAGATAAAATTAAACAAACAAGCCCTTCTGGGAGCAGCGCGAGGAAGGGAGCCTGCTTCCCTACAGATGTGCGTGTCCTCAGCTATTACAACCACCGAATTAAGCTTTCCCTGTGGCTGGGACATTTGCACAATCCCACTCGTTCGCCTCCTGCGGTTTCACTGGTAGGAGACTGGCTCACTCTGCAGCCTCCCTCCCCATGAGGTCATTACCCAAACACCTATTTTTCACAAAAACATTGAGAATGTTGGTTTTTTTTCCCCTGACCTCACCATCTTGCCATCAAATTAGAGCGGTTTGGAGTGCGAGGCTGGGAGTGCTCGGCAAAGCAGAGCATGCTGAGGAGAATAGAATAGAATAGAATAGAATAGAATAGAATAGAATAGAATAGAATAGAATAGAATAGAATAGGAAATAATAGAATAAAGATGCAACCAGACCTTCCCTATGGGATGGGGCTGCAGAGGACGGGGAATGCTGTGGGTCAGGAGGGGAGTGGGGTCTCCCAGCTGCACCCCAAGCCCCGTCTGCATCCCCCAGACCCAAAAAGGCACAATCATGGCACAAGACTTGCCAACACACCTAAACTTCCCAGCTTCATCTGCCTCAGGAGCCAGCACAGAAGCGTTGCCATAGCTTTGAGGACCACCGGTGGGTTTTGCAGCACAATCTGGACCACGGATCTATGCAAATCCCCAAGGCAGGAGTCTTTATGGAGGCATATGACAACCGAAAAAGAATAGCGCTCAGTGCTCTACTCCCACACGCCACCCCCCAACTTCACCATCATTTAAATCAGTCTTAAGTTGGAAGAATTCAAATCAACACTGTCGTCACAGAGCCAAGTAGAGAGGTGACACAACTTGGATGCTGCCAGGGAAATTGCCCCCCTGAGACTCCAAACTCATCAGCCCATCACTTTTTTTGAAACCCCATAGAGGAAAACAAATGAACTGGCAACTTGCTGCCCCCAGCCCTCCAATGCCTCTGGCCAGGGCTGCTGGAGATGTTTCCAACCAGCCTTCCCCTGGGATCAACAGGAGGGGGACCGGTGGGAGAAAAAAAATATCCAAGACATGCTGTTGAGGCTAGAGAGCTACAGTTGGAAAAGAAATCAAAGCTTCTAAAGAGAGAGATGCCAAGGAGATATGTTGTTCCCAAGAGAAACAGGACATTCCTCTCCCAGGGGGAGGAAAGGAGGAGGAAAGCTCGTGCCACCTCTTTCAGCTCCCTGGCATAGGTGCTCAGCAGTCTGGGCACAGCTTGTCCCTGCTGTGCCACGCTGCAGACACAGATGGCATCACAGATACTGATTTTTTTCATGTGTTTTGTTGGGGTTTTTCACCCTAAAAGCACATTTTCCATTTGGGGGAAAGGTTGCTGGGTCCTGATGGCAGCCAGGCAGATGTGGAACCACGCTTTGGGTTCCTGGAGACCTCCCTGCCTTCCTGCACCACACAGAATCATTAGGGCTGGAAAAAAGGTCTCTAAGATCACCGAGCCCAGCTGTTAACCCAGCACTGCCATTAATTCATGTCCCCAAGTGCCTCATCTACACCTTTAACCATGTGCCCAGTCCTGCTGCTGTCTCAGGGATGTGACTTTGCATCAGCAGAATCCTCAGGGCTCTTATGGGAGTCACAAAGAGAAGAAGCTGAGTGGAAAAATTTAAATTTTGCTATTGCCAGAAACACCAAAAAACCAGGTCCTGGCTCAGTCCAGAAGGAGAAGGATCATCAGATTTGATTTTTCTTACAAAACAGGTTTGAGTTACACAAGCAACGGGATCAGGCTGGGAGCGAGCGGGTGAGATCATCTCAGTGCAGTCCTGGTTGATCCCCTGAAACCACCCAGTTTGGCTGGTTCAGCACAATCCCTGCAGCAAATTGTTCCTGCAGGAAGTTTTATACCTGTGCCCTTGGGCTAAGCCTTGACAGCATCCTTCACTGGGAACAAGGTACCTGCCCCCTCAAGGCAACACCTGGGGATGTCAGAGGGAGAGGAGAGCGGGAGCAGAGTTGGCCTGGCTATAAATAATCCCATGGAAAGGAAATGGGAGAAAAAGCAGCAAACAGAAACCAATAAATCCAGGGAGCTCTGTTCAGGCACTCAGTGTGAACAGCTCCTTGTATTCCAAGTGATCCCATAGAATCAGGCATGAGAGAAAATGGGATCCATTGCAGCTCAACAGAGCAGGATCCAGCCCAGACATCTCCTTTCCATGAGAAACACATGGAAACCAACCCAGAGCCCTGTGTGCAGGATGCAACTCATGGCTCGTGGCAAGACCTCATCCACTCTGCTCCGTTAGAAAAGATAAAGTTGAGAAAGGGGGAGAGTTAAATTAAGGAGAGTTAAATTACAGAGAGTTAAATTAAGATGCCTGTTGGGCAATGTTAACACAGCTGGCCTGGCTCCTGGTGCCACCGGCACTGAACACCCAGCAATCCCATCCCCAGCAAGCTGGGAAATAGCCTGTGTTTAAGGCAATCATTATTTGCAATCTGTGATCCCAGAGAAAAGGGCAGAAAAAGCAACTTCTCATTTTCACCAATAAAAGAGGAATTGCAGAAGCTCAGCAAGCACAGTGGCCAGCAGGTCACAACCAGCAGTGCCGGAGTGATTCATCCTAAAAGAGCCAGATTTAGTCAAACTAGCCTAGAATAAGGCAGGGAAACAGCCCAGAGTTTTCCCTGCTGGTGCCTGCCAGTTATTCACCCATGGAAGCAACAGGACCAGCAAAGAGGAGACAGAGCAACATCACCCCCACCATCTCTGTCCCCTCCAGCTCCTGGATAATCAATGAAAAGCTTCAATGCCAGCTCCACACCTGGATTCTGCACAAAAGCCCATTAACGAGGGATTTTCCCCCTCTTTTCCCAGCCCATCTTCCCAGAGCACATCAGTTCCCAAAGGTGCTGGAGGACCCAGGGAGCAGGCACTGCTCCGCAGCCTCCCCCGGACTGGTTTTGCCCATTAAACCATCTGAGCGGCGTCGGTTTGGCTTGCGTGTAACTCATCATTAAAGCCGAGCAAATAATTCAGGGCAAGAGCTCCAGGAGCAACGTTTCGCCTTTTCATTTTCCGCTCTCGAGCTGTCTGCAGTTTTCCCAGAGCTCGGGAATGATTTAAAGACCTGTCTCGGACGGGAGCGTCTCGCTGCGACGCCGGCTCCGAGTGTTTGATGGCCCGGATTTCACGTGCACGTTTGAGGACACGCCGGACACATCAGGATGGATGAGCCTTCCCTGGTACCCTAATTAGAATAGCAGCATTTGCAAGTGGGTTTTGGTTTTTTGGGTTTTTTTTTCTGTGTTGGAGACCTGCAAACACTTCACAGAGTTAACGACTGCCCGTTCGTTAGGCAGGGCTCAAGGGGCGCTTTGCTTTATGGCGCAACATTTTTGCAGTCAATGGTGCCATCCTGGACTTGTGATTTCCTTGGAGCAACTCGATCCCAGCTCCTCTTTACACCCCAAACCACTGAGGATGAGGGAAAGAAGGATGGGGCCATGGGCAGATATGTGATGGCTCCGACCTTCCAGCGCTGCAGCCATCCCAGGAATTTGCTTCCTCATTAGTGCAAAGGTTAGGGAGAAGGGATGGGCTCTGTGCAAACTGCCTGTGGTGCTCATGTGACGCAGGCTGGCACAGGGAGCTCACCCCGGTGCTCGGGCAAGGGCCAGCCGAAGGAAAAGCAGGGAAGGGAGAGCCACACTCCCAGGCTCTGAAGCCCAAATCAGAGGTCCCATACTTGGAGTAGAGCCTGTCCTCACCACACCGTCTGCCTGTCCCTGGGAAGCCCATCTGTCCTCAAGGCTGTATGAAACGCCAACTCCAACAGCCTCCACCCTTTTCCTGGAGGAAAGGGCTGTTGTCAGCTGCTGCTGTGACCCCACACTCATCAGAGAAGCTGAGGGGCTGAGAAGGGGACACCCCTCCTGAAGCCACAGTGAAAGAGCTGACATTGAGGACAACCCTGTCTCCTTCAAGGGCCTGGCCCTGGAGAAGGGTTTGGGCTCCCAGGATTGGGCCAGGCAGTCACTGTCGCTCAGTTTGTTGCTTTCAGGATGGAGCAAACCAATGCCATTGACCTCCCATCATAAGACCCCTCAGAGCAGCTCGTGTGCTGGACAGAAGGAGCCATTAAATGCTCCCCAGCACCTGAAAGGAGCCAGGGACACTTTGGGGCCATCCCAGGTGACCAGGCCTGGGGCTCCATTAGTCCTTGCTGGAAACCCCTCTCCGGCTGAGCAGCTTTCTCCTCCCATTGCGTAATTGCACTTTGTTGAGCAGACCCAGCCTCTGGCAATGCATTTTCTCCAGCCTTGCTGCTCTCCTGCAACATTTCCCTTATTCCTTTCGCTCTCTCTGGACAGTTGCTGAAACACTTGGAGAGGGAGAGGAGAGAAAAACCCAATGCTTGTCCCGCCTGTAAAGCAAAACCCCGGATGGGAAAAGGGGGGAAAAAAGCAGGGAGTGGTGTCAGGTGCCTCTTCCCAGTCCATCCCCTCCTGGATTGCCTGTGGGGGTTTGACAAAAGTGCTTTTTGGCTGACAAAATGATTACAGGGTGCCGAGACAGTAAGTTGCACATGGGTTTCTCACCTGCATTTCAAGCAGGGCGAGGACACGGCTGCAAAAGCAGCTGCACTTCTGGAGGGGTCACAGTGCTGGGGGTTAGGGAGGGGGAATTTGGGAAGAGGAGGAAGGAGGGATAATTTCTGCCTGGGAAAAAAGCAAGGGTGGAGCAGGTGGGAGTGTGCATGAGTGAAGCCAAAGGCAGGTGATGCTGAAGATCCATGATGGGATGAGGTTGGGTTTGGGAGGATGCTGCTGGTGGTGTCTGGACCAGCCCAAAGCGGGGAAGGGAGAAGCTGCAGCCGCTGTCCCCTGAGCAGGGTCAGATCCTGTGGCCTTGCTGCGAGGTGGGGCAGCGGCAGCACTGGGAGAGAGAGCAGGATGCGTTCAGCTCCTGATGGGAATCCGGACAGCGCGGGGCAGAGCGAGGTGCCCGGGGCGCACTCGGACTCGCCGTGCCTGCAGGCAGCGGGTGCTGGGCAGCGGGGAGGAGGAGAGGAGGCTTTCAGCTCCCAACTCAATCTGTTGGAGAACTTGGCCTGCTCCCCGTCAAGCTGAAAATAGCACACATGTAAGGACGTGCACGCAGTGCTGGCTGTGTCCTCGCCGAGCGCTTCCTTCCTGCTGCGCTCCACGCAGCGCCCCGGCCTCCGCCTGCGCCTCCGGCCCCCCGCAGCCCCCCGAGCCCCCCGCGGGACACAGGACCGGGGCAAGATGCTCCTTAGAGCATCCTTATGCCACAAATCAGGGCCGGCGCACAGATGCAAGATCCTTTCACCTTCAGCTGCTTTTCACGAGTACCACGAGGTCCGTCCGGCGGCGGCTTCCCCGCCGTTATCATCTGGAGCGGGCGAGGCTGAGCGCGGCTCACGGCGGGGGCCCAGCTTTATTAGAAACAGGCATCTGGCTCCAGCCCTCCCTGCAGCCCCCGGCACAGGCTCGGGATCAGGATGGGGCAGAGAGCACGCACGAGTGCCCAGGCGGCAGGCAGGGAACTTCCACAAGTCCCCGGTTTTTCTCCTGATTTGATCTCCAAGCTTATTATTGGCGATGGGGGAATAAAGCGCTGGTGCTGCCCGGCCGGGGTCGAGCCCCAGCCCTCGGAGGGACGGGGAACCAGCAGAGCGTGCTGCAAGCTGGAGGATGGAGATAACCCTGGCAGCAGCCAGAGCTGATTCCTGCAGCGGAGAAGGAAGAAAAGAGGCTGAGTTCCCTATGGACATCAGGCACGGGAATAATGGGAGAGCTTTGTCGGGACATTGCTGCAGCTCTGAGCACAGCTTGTGCAAAGTGCTGCTCCTCTCCCATCCCTGCTGGGATTTCTAAAGAAATGCTCCCCTAAAGAGCAGGTACCTCGGGATGGAGGAAATGCAGGAAGGAGCCTTATGGGGCTGTGACTGGGGGATTTGGGAAGTGCAAAAAGCAAATTAACACCAGAGCTGGGGAGGGATATACAGGTGATCCATAGGGATGTACAGGTGATCCATAGGGATGTACAGATGATCCCCATGGAGCTTGGTGTATGGAAGAGGGGACTCTTGAAAACACACAAAGGTTGCTCTGTGCTCAGGGTAGTCAGGGTGATCTGTACACAGACTACAGGGTGATTCCCTGTGCAGCAGGAGCCAGCAGCCCTCCAGCTTCCAGGGTGTCCCATGTCCCAGGGCATGTCCCAGGGCATGGCTCCACAGCAGCACCCAGCAGGACAGGCATTGCCTTGTGAGAACACATTTCTTCCCCCAAATCTCCGCTCTGCCAGGGTTCTGCTTTATGCCAACAGTGCAGCACTTGGCTGGGGACAGCAGCAGGACACCCGGGAATATCAGTGGCTGGGCAGGGACCAAGACCACACTCACAGCACACCAGATCTGCACCCGGCCATGGCCAAAACCTCTCTGCTTCCCAAAACCCTCTGAGGAGCAGCGTTAGCCAGCGTGTGGTATCAGCTCTCCTGAAACAAAGCCATTGTGGTTGAAGCAGGATCCTTATTAATTCTTTCCTCTCTTTAATTTCCATTTTTTCTCAGTTCCCTTTCCCATTGCTCAGGCAGGGCTTGGGTAGGGCCCTGCTGCTGCCAGCCTGTGTCCCTGTGGCACGGTGCCACCAGTGCCATTGCTCTGTGACACAGGGCTGTGATGGGTGGCTGCATTTGGGGTCGATGGTGAGATCAGGGGCACACAAAAGGAAGGGAGCCATGGATGGAGCAGAGAGCCCCAGATGGAGGGGTAGAGGAGTGTGGGGAGCACCAAAATAATGCCCCATCAGTGCCAGGCAGGGGACTGGGGCTGGGACCCACCCACCATCCCACTAGGAGGATGGAAATAGGAAACTGCCACTTATTGAAACAGCTTTGGTGAAACACCCCAACTTCTCCCCAGACACCATTCCTAGGGATGGTCCACAGGGAAAAGAGTGGGACAGGACATCCTCAGCACCCACAAAATGCAGCGATTGCCTCTCCCATCTCTGCCAGAACCACCTTCCTCAGCCATCACCAACACACCTTTCTTCACCCATGGCTCACCCCATCACCTTCCTCCCCCAGGACCCCGAAAAGCACCATTTTCCCCATTCCACCCCACATCCATCACTCCTGCAGTCCCCTCCAGCACCAGCCCTGCTGCTCCAATTGCCATTGATGCCACCCACGTGTCCCCAGCTCCCAGGGGACCCCAGGCAGGACCCAGCACATGGGATGGCTCCAGGGCCTCACGGTGCCCCTTGCTCGCCGTTACATAAACGCCTGGGCCGAGGACTGTTTGTGTTGGTGCTGCCTTCAGCACCGTGCTCCTCAACCCTATTTGCATAACAAATAATTAATAATAATTAATGACTGGGAGAACAGTGTGGGTTGCCAGATTGTGCTAATTAGTGAACAAACGCCATTGCACAAGCGAAGGCGGGCATCACACGGCCCCGTGTCCTCACCAAGTGTGGGGACAACGTCCTGTGTGACTCTTGGCCCTTTTGGGGACGGGGAAGAGGAGGAGGAGGAGGCAGCACTGTGGGTGGTGGTGGGGTGGGTCACTGGTGCTGCCAGGTGGGTGCACTGCTCCATGCCTGCACACGTGGCACCCCGTGGCACCCCACAGCACCCCACAGCATCCCCACAGCACCCCACAGCACCCCACAGCATCCCCACAGCACCCCACAGCACCCCACAGCACCCCACAGCACCTCACAGCATCCCACAGCATCCCACACGTGGCTCTCTCCATGCCCTTATTAGAGCCTGGGACGACACTCCTTAATTGTCTGGCCATGGCACCACTCCACATCATTAACGAGCAAACCAGCACCAGCTCATTAAGGCAAAGCCTTTGCTCCAGCAGCTCCACAGACAAATCAGTCTGGGGACACTCTGACCACAAGGGCCCTTGCAGGTGGCACAGTCCTCACCAAGGCAGAGGGGCTGAAAGCACCAAAAGTTTCCCCGTGTGCCACCAGTGCTGGAAAACACAGAGGAGTGAGGGTGTGAGTGATGGGGTGGCCTGTCCGACCACCTGCACCCGGCCTCTGCCTCCACCTCACACACCTGCAGCTGCCTGGGGGCTGGGAACATGGAGCATGAAAGGGAGGGGAAAGGGGAAAAGGAGAGACAAAAGGAAAAGTAGGGGGAAAAAAAGAAGGGAAAAAGAGAAAGGAAAGCAAAGANATGGCCAAAGCTTGTGGATCCGTGTGGCCAGAGCCAGCCCAGGAGCAGGGTGCCTTCCTCCCTGGAAGAGCAAGGGATGAAGCAGAGCAAAGCCCTCTCTAACTCCTCTCCACGGAGCTCTGCAGGTCCAGCTCACTTTCCCCAATCCCTGCAGTGTCCCTGGATGCCAGCAGAGCTCCGGGGCTGCTCAGCCTCGCTCCCACTGCAGCTCCAAAGCAGCCCCTGCTCTACCCCCCCAGCAGAGCAGAGCTGGGTGCAATTACACTTCACTGCCTCTCCTCTCTCACTGTAATTCCTTTGCTCTGCTGAATCGCTTCCCCTTCAGCACCACACATAATCCATTGCACTGTAATTACACGGGAATTTTAATATCTGATGTATTTATAAGATGCACTTAATTCATCAGCCCCTTTAACCACACTGTCACTGCAGCCTTCAGCACGGTGGGAAGGATGACTCGCTGTCAGATGGAGATTAGCTGGCCTATGTGTGTAACGAGCTGGGGGGTGTTCTCAGCCCTGCTGAGAGCCTCACTGCCAGATCCCACCCTGCCTGGGGAGCAGGATCCCACCCTGCCAGGTGCCCCAGCCCTCCAGGGGATTGTGCCAGAGCTCCCCTGTGCTGCACAGAGACAAAGGGCAGCACCATCCAGAGATTTTCCCGAATATTTGATTCATCCAACAGGTCCGAATTTGGCAGAAATGAAGGGCCTGTGTTAGGGTGAGTTTTATTCCTACAGCCCAAGCACTGGGGGTTCCCCAAAGGGCTCCCCAAGGTGAGGGATCCACATTCAGATCCCTCCAAACCCACGAAGAAAGTACCCACTGCTGAAGGCTTGTTTTTCCTGGCATTTGTTTTGGTGGCTCCTTTCCAGCCGTGTCCTAAAAGGGAACCAAAGGCCTTTGAGCCTCTTGCAGGGAACACAATGCAATGATTTTCCCAGCCCGGGCAGGAGGGATGAGCTCACTGGCGTCCTTGGTTCCCCCCAGCTCTGGGGTGCGGGGTCCCTGTGCCGAGCATGGTGTGAGGCTCCTCGGGGTGCCCAGGAGGGCACTGGGCTCAGCAGAACGCTGGGGGTGGCTGGGCACCACCCCACCCAGCCCTGGGAGAAATGCCAGCTGAGCCTGGGAACCAGGGGCAAAGGGGGAGAGAAAGGGGGGCTCTCACTGACTCGGTCCCTGGGGGCAGCCTGGCTCTGGCTGATGGATGGCACCACATATTTCATCCTGGGAGCACTCTGGGTTTTCCCACAGCCCTGCAGTGACATCCACGCTGCCCTGCCAGGCACCCCTGTGGGCAGGTGGCACTCACAAGTGGTGGCATTGTCCCCACCTCAGCACTGGCAATGAGGCACCACGGAGGCACAGCCCAGCTGCCGGTGGCACTGGATGGCCCTGCATGAGGGGGATGGGACAGAGACCCTCCAGGTCCCCACAACACCAGGTGACCATGGGGACACAAACCCTTCCTCCTACTTCCAGCGAGCTGTGCCGGAGCAGAGCTGTGCCAGAGTGGGGCTGTGATGACATTTCAGCTGGAGAGGGACCTCCAGCAGGTACCACCCTGGGCCCCAAGGATGCTCTCAGCACCCTGAGCCCACCCACAGCCCTCAGGCTCCCAGGCCTGGGTCACACCCGAGGTGCAATCCGGCACTTGGCAGTGGTCAGGCACAGCGACACACTGGTGACACACTGGTGACACACTGGTGACACACTAGTGACACACTGGTGACACACTGGTGGCACACTGCTCCCCTGCCAGACCAGGAGCTCAGCACAACCTGGCAGTGAGGTCTCTCCCTCCAGCTCCCTGCTCCAGCACCCTGTGGCTCCCTGGGAACTCAGGCTGGGGACACGAAGGGTGCTGCAGCCAGCCTGATGTCCCCCCATGTCCCGTGCCATGTCACACACACTCCAGAGCTGCACCCCCTGCCAGGCTGCCCCGAGTGCCAGCAGGTCCCTGTGCCCATGGGCCAGCCCTGAGAGGGGACACCAGCTCTGGGGGCAGAGCTTGGGCTGAGCTGGGGCACCTCCAACCCAGGGTTCTCCGAGGAGCTGGTGATTCCCCATCTCCTCCCCATCCAGAGGGTCCCTGGTCCCTGCTCCCCACGGGATGTCACAGCCTCCTGCCTCAGTTTCCCCACCTGCACAGTGCTCTCCGAGAGGGCACAGACAGGGCCGTGGCTGGCAGGGGGGACAGCAGGGTCTCCAGCCTGACCTCTGCCTTAAGGACCAGGGCAGGGCTTTCTTTTTCAGTCTCGTCCCTTCTTCCTCCATCCACAGGGTGCTGCCACCCAGGGGCGATTTCAGTCCCCAAGGTCACTGACAGAAGGGGCTGGGGGCAGACACCCCAACCTGACGCCCAGCCAGCCCTGCCAACCATCCCCTCCAGGTCCTGGCCGCTCCCTGAAGCTCAGCTACCCTGCAGGTGTCCCACTCCCTCCCCCCTGTCCCCAAAAAGCGAATTTCCAGGGAGATGGGCTCGGCGCTGCAGCTCTGCCGGTGGCAGTGGCGCTGAGCAGAGCAGCCACTGCAGCACGGCCGTTACATAAGCCCGAGCCAGCTCTGGGGATGTAGGACACCGGGGTTATCCCCCGGCCCCCCGGGGCTGCCACCACCCCCCGCCCCAGCCACGGGGCTCGCCGAGTTTGGGGGAAAACCTCACCAGCTCAGCCCACACTGCAAGGGCTGCAGGGGGGGCTGGGGTGTTCCTTGTGTTGCTGTGGCCCTGCCATGGGGCACACGGTGGTGGCACGGGGGTGGCAGTGAGGGGACAGGAGGGTTGTGCCGCTGCGGGGCAGGGAATGGGGCAAGAGGTGGGGTGGGATAGTGCTGGGAAGCAGCGGGTGCTGCACCCACATCGCACGGGGTCCTTCTGGACTCTCCAGGGCTCACCCGTGCGGGTGAGAGCTCGGGGAAGGTGGTCAGGTTGCGACTCCCGGGCTGTGCCTCCCTCGGGGTGACTCACGGAGCAGGATGAACACGGCCAGGACAAAGGATCCAGCCCCGATCCCAGCCTGCTCCATCTACACACAAATCTGGAGGGTCAGCATCCCTGAGGGCCGCCCTCCTGGGGTCAGCATCCCTGTGTCACCATCCCTGCCATCACCCTCCTCGGGATCAGCGTCCCTGGAACAGCATCCCAGAGAGGAGCACCCCTGGTGCCTCCAGCACAGGCTGGGGAGCCACGATCAGGGTTTCCCAGAGCTGAAGGGAACATCCTCCCCCTGCAGGACACCCCGACATCACCTGCCCTGCATCCCTGTGGGGAAACGGAGGTGAGGGATGGCACAGCCGGCACCACCCGCATCACCCAGCCCCAAAACACCTGTGCTGGGGGCACTGTGAGGGGGCAGGCAGTGCTGGCAGCACCGGGGCTCCCCCGGGATCAGCCTTGTCCTGGCTAACAGACCATCGGGATCCTGGCAGCATCCCCTGCCTGGCTGTGGGATGGGGACAGGGATGGGGAACCCACAGCCCCACAGTTATGTGACTTCTCTCTGGCTTTCTGTCAGGCACAGTCCGGATCTGGCCATTTCTGTCTGGGGATGTCGGTGGGGAAAAAAGCCCAGGCTAAAGCTCCCAGCCATGGGAGATACCAGAGCAGGAAATTAATGTTAATTAATTCATAATGACGCTGAGATAGTGATACCAGATGCTTCAAAAGTCCAACGGGGGAATCTGAAAGAGCTTTGCAAGAAATCCATCGCCCACCGGCAGTCCTGCCTCGCTGCAAGCTGGGAATGAGGGAGTGAGCTGGGAACTGGGATCAAGCTGGGACTGGAGGACCAAGCTGGAACTAGGGAACAAGCTAGGAACGAGCCAGGAATGGTGAAAGAGGGGCACATCCCCGGGAGGTGACAAGCCCACAGTCACCCAGAGCTGTGGGGAGCAGCACTGGGACCCTCCTGCCACCTGCCACCACACTCCCACCTTTCTCCCCTCCACCCCAACTCAGAAGCTGGAATGAAGTGACAGAACACCCACCGTGCTCTGTTCCCTAGGCAAAGGGGCTTCCTGAGACCTTTAATTCTCTTTTTTTTCTCTCCTTTCCTCCATTTCCAGCACACCAGGTTCAGGGCAGGTGCCGGGTGTGCATTGGGGCTCTCAGGGGGGGATGGAGGGACAGGCTCATGACCTGGGACAGGGACACAGGTGCTGTGCCAACCCCACACTTGGAGGACAATTTCTCCCTCCTCAGCCATGTGAGGCAGCCCTTGCCCTGCACTGCCAAACCCAAACAGGGCTGGACTTAATCCAAGAGGTGCAAAAGAGAAAGGAGGTTGAGCCTGGTGCCACCTCCCCAAGGCTGGGGATGCTGGAGCCAGAGCCGGGGAGGGTGCAACCGTGAACTCTGCAAAAACCACGGGCAAACCCCTGGGCTTGGAGCTCTTTGCCCTGACAGGGGGGAGTTGTGCTCCTTCTCACAGTGGCACAACAGCACCTGCACGCAGAGGGGACCCTCAGAACGGGGACTGAGTGAGGTGGCCGAGGCCACGCAGGGCCTGGCAGTGGCAGAGCAGGGTGGCACGGCCGGGGCACGGCGCTGCCATCACTGCTTACATAAGGTGTCCCCTCTGAGTGCCACACACCCGAGCGGTGACAGGAGAGCAGGATGGGTCCATCCCTCCAGCAACCCCTCACAGGGACAGCGCTCCCCCCCTTTCTGGAGACAGCACCCCCAAAACTGCCAGCCCGGCCTCCTTCCCCCTGCACAGAGCTTGGCTGAGGCTCCCCTGTCCCTCAAGCACATTCACAGCCTAAAAGCCCCCCAGAGCTGCCAGGACTTGGGTGGAAACGCTGGGTTTGAGCTCTCAGTGCAGTTCCCCCGACAGCTCCTCCGAAGTTTATCCGCAGCAGGGATGGTTTGTGCCGCGCTGCCGGCAAAGCTGCCCAGGGAGGGAGAGGGGAAAACCCCACTGGGAGCATCACGGAAAACCACAGAGCACCACGGCATCACAGCCAGGGAGACACCAAAATCCCACCCCAGCTGGTCCCCAGGGACTTGCCACAACCCCGCCAGGGTCATTCCAGGGCTAAGGAAAATGCTACTTCATAGGTAAAGCAACTCTTTTTGGGTAAAGAGCAGCAGAGGCATCACAGGATTTCAGAGTGATCACAGGATCAGAGGCAAGAAGTAAAGTGGCCTTTACGGTGCCTTCCCCAGCAAAGCCAGAGCTTTATTAAGCTTATCTGGCATGGATGGGAACGCTCGCTGCTATTCCAGGCCTGAAAAGAGCAGGCAAGGATTTTTATTTTTTTTTATTTTCTTTTTCAGTCTTGTTTTCATTATTTTCTGGTGGCTTCATTGCTTTGTGCTCACACAAAGGGAATTTCACCTGCTGTTCCAAACAAAAGGCCCTGGAAAGTTTTGTGGAGAAGGGGATGAGGAGAAGAAGGTTTATGGAAGCAAAACGAGTTGTTGCAGGGTTTGTTGTGGATTTTTTTTTTTCACAGTGAACAGCAAAACATCCCCAGTTCTTTGCTGCTTGCAGACCTGGCACTGATATGCGAGTCCCCTGTCCCCACCAGTGTCACCCCTGGGATGGCAGTGGGAAGGTCTCAGAAACTGGGGTTGATTTGGGGTGCAGAGGGAAGGCAGCAGGACCGCTTCCCATCTTTTTCACGGGCAAAGGCATGCCACGCTTTCTAAGAACAGGAAAGAAAAAAAAACCACCCAGCCCTCGTTTGCTGACACCACAGCAAAACAGGTGGTTCAAAATCACAAGTGCAAGGGGGGTGGGGGGGAGAAAAAAAAAACCCTACTTGGTGATTTTGTGCTCATATTCACTGCAAAACTGTCCGGGAGTGCTGCTAAATACACACCATTTTCCCTCTCACACTCTTTGCTCTATAATTAAGAGAGACTTCTAAAAATACAAACGGCCTCGAGCACCCAGTGAAGGCGTGCAGGTGCTGCTAACTGGAGGCACTTTAGTACAGCTCATTTTCTGGACAATTTTACTCGCCTGGCTCGTGCTCAGCGCCGATACTATTACAGTGATGCAATTATGCTGCTGCTGCTGCTGCTGCTGCTGCTGCTGCTGCTGCCGCCGTGCTCGGCTCGCTCGGGCTTTTTCCCTGCGCTTTGCAGTTTGCCTTGGAAGCCCCCCCAGCCCCGCAGCTCCCGGGCTCACCCCGAGCGTGTCCCCGCCAGCAGGGCCCGGGGAGTTGGGGATAAGAGGCTCAGGCGGGTGTTTGTCACACCAGCATGTGGATATCCCTGTGTGGGCATCGAGGGGCATAACCCCGCGTGGGCATCGCCCAAAACAACCGGTGTGCAAAAGTTTTGGGTGAGGAAAGGAGCTGGTTCAGGGGAGCGAGCGGAGGGGAGCAGGAGCACGGGGAGGAACCCAAAAAGCAGCAGCAAAGCCTCAGTGCTGCCTGGGCAGGGAGGGGGCCCATGGCACCGGCACGGTGACGCCGCCTGGCAAAACATCCCCCCCCCCTCCCCAAGCTGGCATTTGGGGCACAGGGCTGAGAGGGGGAACTTCCCCCGTGGAGCCGCCGCTGCGAAACTTCCCCGTCTTATTTCTCCATTAGGGCTGCAATAGGTGGAAGTGATTGACTCACTATGAGACTGCTGTTTTTGCCTCTGACTTGGGATTAAGACGGAGCTGGAGGAGCCGTGGTCGGCAGGCACCGGAGCCGGCACTTACCTCTCACTGCATCCAGCCCCTCCGGCCGTGGGGCTGCAGCTCCTGGAGAGTTAGCTGGCAGGGGACCCCACATCCACTCGGCTTCCTCCCAGGACCGACGTTCGGCTGCTGCTTCTTAGGCACAGACCCAACCCCTCCATTCCGACCACAGGGGAAAAAAATATATCTTCTTCCAAAAGAAAAAAAAATTTAAAAAAAAAAAAAAGAGGGAGATTAAAAAAAAATACAAACACGCTTTTTTTCTTGGTTCGGTTTCCCCGTGGAGAAAAAAAAAAAGAAAAATAGATAAATCCCAGCGACCAAGAGATCCAGACTCAGGTGAATTTAGCTTCAAACTCCCTCTGCGCTTTTGGAGCCTTCACCCTCAAATGGGCTCTGGAAGATGCTGGGGGACCCATCGTTGCCGAAGTGTCATCAAATATCCTTCGGGCTCAACTCCGCTCCTGCCCGGGGAGGGTGGACTTCTTCCCTTCTTCCCTGCTTGCTGCGTGCTGTGGAGTTGGCAGGGACCTGCCTGTTCCAGCCTCAGCGTGGAGGGTGGGTGGGTTGGTTGGTTGATGTGGGTTGGGTTTCTTTTTTTTTTTTTTTTTTTTTTTTGGCA
>VZTZ01046681.1:26683-36902 GCA_013400955.1 Drymodes brunneopygia
TTTTTTTTTTTTTCTCGCCGCTATTGGTTTTCTTGCTATCTGATCCTGAGCGAGCGCTGCAGCTCGCCGCTTCCCTGCTTTTCCCCCCCCCCCTTCCACCAGCTCCCAGGCTTTTGACAGGGAATGAAACACAGACACCCAGTGAGACAGGCTCCGGCTTCTACAAAGCTCCACTCCCTCCTGCTGCCTTTGTCCGCGAACAGCAACTCCTCCAACTCTGCCCGTAGACACGAGGGAACCTCTGCATCAGCACTTTCCTAATGGCTGCTTCGCCCCAGCCCTTCGGCCCTTCTTCTTCTTCTTCTTCTCCTTCTTCTTCCTCGCTTCCTCTCCTCTACCTTGATGGCTTCCGCTTGCTTTTAACAGCCCGGCCCCGGCTCCGATGAGCTCAGACACGGGGAAGCAACAACCCTTCCCCGGCGGATCCATCTCGGCTCCCCCGCGCTCGGGGGGCAGCGGCCCCGCCGTCCATCACCGACCTTTCCTGGGCACCTTCCATGAAAAATCGATGGTGGGGACGGCGTCCCTGAAGGCTTCACTTTGGGCTGGTTTAAGGGGCAGGGGGCTGCGTGTGTGGACGGGAGCTGGGGGCAGAGGGAGGGCTGAGAATTGGAGCCACTTCTTTTTATTGCAGGCGGGGATTATTGTGTTATATATACATATATTTTTTTAAAAAAGGTTGACCGGAGTCCAAGTTTGTTTCTTTGGTGGTGAGCATTATTTTAAGCCATTTGGGAGGCTTTGGGTGTCTCTGGGTCACACTGTGCTGATAACAGCGAGGCCTTTTTGGAGAGGGTCAAAGTGAAACCTTGCTCCAGCAGCCTCTTTCCCCCACGGAGGGGAGCGGGAGGCACAGGGATGCTGCAGTGGGCTCACAACCTCGGCTGGCTCCCAGCCAGAGGGAGATGCAAACCAGCCACCGTCTGTAATTTTTGCTACACTTCCTCCACACTCGGTCACCCGCGAGATCCCAGGGCTGCTGCCTGCTCCTTTTTTGGGGATTCACAGGCTTTGTTCAAGAAAAAAAAAAAAAAAGAAAATCACAGCCAGGAGACCTCCAGCCTCGGCGCTGCTCAGCGTGGCTGTCACGAGCTGGCAGGTCACAGAGAAACCATAAAGCCCCCCAGAAACCAGCACAGGAAGAGGCTGCCTCCCCACCTGCCCTTTGGCAGCCTCCCTCTCACCCTTCCTTGTCTCCCACCACAAGTTTGGGACCAGCAATTCCTCCCTCTCCCCTCTGACAGCATCCTGGAGCAGCGACTCTCCTGGTGCACAGCTCCCTTCCTCTCCCGAGATGGAGCATTGTTCCCTCACTGCTCCCAAACTCCCCAGACACCAGAGCACCTGAGGGCAACACTCCCAGGGCTCCCTCTCCTCACGGGCTTGTCCCCTCTCACCCCATTCCACAAACCTCAGAAACACTGAATTTTAACCAACACCAAAATCCCGGGATGAAAAGCACTGCAGGGCCTTGCCCCGGCCCTGATGGAGACTCAGTTAACAGCAGGGATTTGGGGTTTGCAGATCTGAGGGGACATCAGCTCACACACACTGGGCATGGTGGTCTTGTGCAAGACCACCCAGGGCCAACCTGACCCCAAAACACTGCTCCTTTCTGTCCGTCAGGCAGTCCCCCACACCCCAGTGTGCTCCTCCTCATGTCTCCTCTCCTGGCACCTCACCATGCCCATGGAAAACTTCCCAAATCCCTCCCGGCCCCGATGCCCAGCCAGAGGTGCCAGACCAAAGTTCCTTACACTCCCTTCAAAAATAAACACCATTAATGCACCCAAAGATTGGCTCCAGAGCTGGGGTGGGAGACTGGCCAGGGGCACTCACTGAGTTAAGGGGAGCAGCTTCAGGGTCCCCAGTCCCAGACTGGGGCTGGCTGGGAGGGCTGGGTGGACCTGGGCAGACACAACAGGCCAGGCTGGTGCTCCCATCACCTGGCCATGCTGGTGGCTTATCCCTCTCTCCCCAGTTTGCTACAGAAAATGCAAATAAAATAGCCTGGGACTTCCATCCCGGTAAGCCCCAGATACCCTCTGCTTTTGGGGAGAAGTTTCCCACATTTTCCCATCAGGGCTGGGGAGAAGCTGTTGTCACCTTCAGCTGGCCCAGGAGCGCAGCCCTGGGGACCCCCATGTCCCGTGGGCTCCCAGCCAGGATCCAGCCTCCCCCTGCCTCAGGCCATGTGTGGCCACTCTTTTAGGAGCTGTCCAAGCGAGGGAAGGAGGATGAGGGTGCGGAACGAGGGGTGGAACGAGGGGAGCACCCGGCGGGGTCGAGCCCCTTGGGAGCGGCCGCAGCGCGGCTGCGCGGGGCCCCGAGCGAGTCAGCGCCGAGCCATTAGGGCTAATTTAATCAAGACGGATGGCCCGATTGGAGGGCTGCCGTCCATAAATCCCCCACTCCCGCTGCATTAGTGTCAGGGCTCCCAGAGGAGCGGGCCGAGGGGGAGGAGCGGGGGAGCGGCGATGGGGAAACGTGCTAAGTCACCCATCCTCCCAAAGGCACGGGGACGCTCGCATCGGGTGCCACCACCCCGTCCCACGCACCGTGGGGACACAGCTCATCATCCTCCAGCCCTTCCAAAAGCCGAGCAGCTGGAGAGGGTGGGATATCAGGCAAACTGGGTTTGCTGAACTCCAAAAGGTGCAGGTTTGTTCACAAATCCCACAGGGCAGGGGTTTGCTCCCGTTTGCTCCAATGGGTTTTGCTCCAGGAGGAAGGTGGGGTACTGGGGGGAAATAGGCTTGGAGTCCCATCACAGGTCGCAGTGTGAGAACTGGGACTCAGAAATAAAAGCTGAGAAAGCCCCAAAGCTGATGGATGCAGCACCCACCCCAGAGCCCAGCAAGACACCCAAAACTCAAGCCACACCAGACTACGACACCACTGCAGGACATCCCCATGGAACACCAGCTCCTCCCTCCCGGCACCCCACTCCCTTCCCACTTCTGCTCCAAGAAAAGGCCATTTCCAGGCTCAGGGTCGCCATCTGATGACCCAAAACCTGTCCCCTCCATCCACTGGGCACAGGCAGCGGGAGCCAGCTCAGGAAATAAACTCTCCTCCATGCAGGTTAAAAATAGCCGTGAGCTTTGCCACGGACACGCCTGGCCCTGACGCTGCGGCCCAGCCGGCTCCCACCTCCCCTGCCCACCCAGCCCNCCCTGCCCACCCAGCCCACCCAGAACCGGCATCGGGGAGGGGTCAGGGCGGCCTCTGCCATCTGCCGCGGGCAGCGCGGGATGCCGGCTCTGCCAGGACGAGCTCTTGGCCGGAGAAGGGATGCAGAGGGCCAAGTCCTGGTGGGATTTGGGAGGACAACGGGCCAGGGGATGCGGCAGACGGATGGGAGGATGGCACGGGTTTGTGGGCGCCTGGAGCGCTCACGGAGATTGCGTGGTTGCTTGACAAGGGGGGAAGCAGGGGTGATAGCCCAGTGCAAAAGGAAAGATATTTGGGTTACCAGGTGATCTCAGTCTGGGAGAGCAGTCAAGGATGTCCAGGAGCAGTTGGACGATGGAGAGAGGGATGCTCAGACCTACCCTCCATGTCCAGAGCACCTCGAGGACTGTGTCAGCACGACCAAAATAGCTCAGGGAGGTTGACCCCAGGGCATGAGGAGCAGTGAACTGTGGCAGTGCCGTGGATTTATCTGGAAATAGAGGAATGTGCATCCCTGTGCACCTCTGGTTTCTGGCTGTGCTTCAGTGAGACCAGGAGGGAGGGAGGGAGGGCACGGAAGGAACCTGGCTGCTGGCAGGATGAGCACAGCAGCTGAGATCAGTGATTGTGGAGCTTTTATGGCACCACGAGCGAGGTCCTGGGGACCAGAAACTGCTGATGGGGACAAGAATTGGCCACGGCCATGCAGGGATGCGGAGGGGCTCTCCATAGGTTGGTTGCACCATGCCCAGCAGGTCTTGCCCTCTCAGCTCAGCACCTTTGTACCCACTCACCCAGGAAAGAAAAGCAAAGGCAGGATTGGGCCTGAGGAAGCATCAGCCAGGAGCAATAATCTGTTCCATGAAAAGCCATGGAGCAGTTTCTCCCCAGAATGGCTAGCACAGGGGGAAAAAAAGGAGACATTTGTATTTCTGCCAGTTGACAAAATGCAATGCCACTTGTAGCCAGTGTAACTCTGCAGATTTTGCTAATGAAGGATTGCTCCATGCAGCTTCCAGCTGGATTCCAGCCCCAGCCACAAAAGGGACACTGGCAGCATCCCCCGTCGCATCCTGGGCTCAGGCTCACTGCAAACCCAAGCCCTGCCCCACAGCAGGGGCACAGATCCCATTGCCAGGTTTGCTCCCACCCTTTGCTTCCCCGTGTTTGCCCTGGGGACTGTGTCCCTGGGGAGGCTCTAACATATCCCAGGAAATTTCCCCATTCTATTCAGCTTAATTCCACCCATTAGAGCTTGTTTCAGCAGGGTCCTGAGGGAATGCCGCTCCCCAGCATCCTCCTCTGACTCTTCCTCTGCTTCTCTCTTCCTTCACACGCACACAGCTCATCTCAGGATGGCTCAGCCTTGCTCCACAGCGAGCAGTGCTGGTCCAAACAACCATATCCTCCATAAAACATGGCCCTACACAGTCCCAGAGGATTTCCCACCTGGTCATGATACACTTTTTAGGAGCTGAAAGGTGCTGACCCTGCCCTGCTGCACACTGGGAGGTCCAGCCCGTGGACAAACACCTTGGCCAGTGATTTCATCATGGCCAGAGGTGGGAGCCTGCTCCTTGTCCACAACTGAACAGCCAAAAGTAGAGCCAGTTTGGGAAAACATTGCACCCTCAACATGCCACCACTCCAAGAGCAGGCCAGAGACTCCAGCACTCTGGGATCCTGACTGGAAAAAAACATGATAAAGCAAGAGGAAAGAAGCTTATCTGCTGCTGTCATGGCCTGCAGTGTTTGGGGGGAGGATTTGGGGCAGCAGATGGGAATTCCTAGACTTTGTGCACAATCCCAGTGCCAGCTCCATGGCCCAGGCCAGTTGGGATTAACTTTGGCTTTTTACCGTGGGATGCTCCAAAAGGAACAGCAAAGGGCAGCTCCTCTGAGGGCTCCCAGCACCCAGGAGAAACCATGGAGCCCTTTCAGCTCTCCTCACTCTACGACCAATGCTCAGCTCCCCTTTCCCTCATCCAAAGGGTGGCTTATTTTAGGAATAAAATAAGGAAGGGAGGAGGAGAACGCAGCAGTGATGAGCTGACCGATGGCTGCTCGCAGCAAAGCCAGGCAGGCTGGACACCACGGGGGTCAGACAGGCACCTCACACGACCCAGAGGTTTGGCTGCAGCCAGAGAGCCCAACTGGCTTCTTACATAAATGACCTGAGGGCAGCGCCTCCGAGACCACCAGCACAGGCAGCAGATGCTCCGAGGCCAAATCCACCCAGTCCCGGGCAGACGTCACCTAATCAGCACGTTGGCTTCTTCCCAAGGCGGTCTTGGGGCTCACTGTAAATATCTTATGTAAGCACCTCTGGCCTGGGGCCGCATCCAGTTCAGCCATGGCACTGATTCCCTCCCAGACTGAGGCACAGGAGGAGGCCTGGGGGGTCTGAGGGGGCTGTCCCCAGCACGGACCTTGGTGACACATCTCACAGCTTGGCCAGAGGAGGCTGCAGGAAAAACCCTGCAGGGAGAAGAATCGCCTGTCCATGCCCAGTGCCAAAAACAGACAGAAGGAGGGGTCAAAACAAGTCACTTCTGTCCCCAGACTATCTGTCCTCCAGGGCTTGGTGGCTGAGTACAGAGCTGGGAAGAGCCCAACAGCCCTCCCTGCAAGGCCAGTGCTTCCAACCATAAATCTCTTCAGTGATGGAGACATCACACCAAGCCAGGAGAGTCCGACAGTGCTCAGCTCCCACCACGTGGGAAATTTCTCATCCCAGTCTCCCCTGCGGCAGCAGGTTGGCCCCCAAATTTCTCAGCACTGCCAGAGACATGAGAGAGAGTCATTCCTCTTCGTCCTGAGCAGCCTTCTGGAGACCCCTGGAGTTGGGAGGCTGGAGAGAGCCCATGGCTGGACACAGCTGGGGGTAAAAGCAGCTGGGCTGGGGCATTAGTAGGATGTAGAGGATGGAGAACCTGTGAGCATCTTCAGTCACTCCAGGCTGCTCAGTGAGGTGAAAGCTATGGTTTTCCTCTTTCCTCCCTCTCTCTGGGCTCACACCTTCCAAGGATTTACCCACAGTGCTTTTGGCCAAAGAAAATCCCAAATAAGTGGCCTCGACCCCCACTAACCAGCCTTGGGGGACTTGCCCATCCATGGGACATCCCCTCCTGTGCCAAAGCAGGTCACACGCGAGCTCGGGGGGTTCAGAAATCAGCTGGAGGATGCTCGGAGGCACAGACAGCAGGAGGCCCAGGGAGCAGACAGGACACGACCCGCCCCAGCCTCCTGCTCCTCTTTGACAGGTCACTGCAGCCACCGAAAACCCGCCCCGTCTTTCACAAGAGGCATTTCGCACCCGCCCCCGCTTCTAAATAAAGCAGCCCCAGCATTACTGCACCACCCGGGGCGGTTCTGGGCACGGAGCAAGGTTAAATTCATCCCTGCAGAATCAGCACCAGCAGCTTCTCCATCAGCGCTGGAGCTCCAGGCTGAGCCACCGCCAGCCCCGAGCTGGAGAGGAAAATAGAGGCAGACAGAGAATTTGGGTCTCTGTCGCTGCAGCTGGCAGAGGGGAACATGTGCACAAATATTTGTGCTCTCCTGCTCTTGGCAAGGCCTCTTTGCCCGTTGCTGGCAGCTCTCAGGGTTTGGGAAAGGGCAAACGGGTCCCGCCAGCAGCTGCCGGTGGCAGCCCTCGGATCTGGGTATGGAAATGAAGGAAAAACCTGAAGGATTGCTCGAGTCCTGTCCCCAAGCCTGGAGCACTAAGTGCTTGGAATTTATAGAGTGAAGAAACTGTCAAAACTGGCCCAAAACTCCCCAGTTCTCACCCTCTGCTCAAAGCCACGGGCAAGACCCACACCAGACACCAGGACTGTGCCAGGGAAGCCAAGAGGCCAGGCTGAAACAGAGCTGCATTTTGGGATCACCTGCCTAGGATGGGTTTTTGGAGGGTCTTGGAAAACAGAGGTTCAGTAGTGCCCAGGGCCGGGTAGATGAAAGGCTGAGCTATTCTTTGGGTTGTGGAGCAAAGTAAAACTGTATATTCACATAGAAAAAAAAATATTTTTAAGTGGAAGACTAAATTATAAAGGGTTTTTTTTTTCCCATCAGGCTCAAAGCAGTTTGTTCAATCCAAAAGGAGCCAACTCCCCACCAGGTTGTTGCACTCATTTGTAAATCACAGTTCTCCTCTAGATCATTTAAAAGACATTTTCCAAAGCAGAAAAGGCAATGGAAAAAAAAAAATTAATCTCCAAACAGAGCATTCTGACTCTTCCGGAAAACTTCACATTCCCGAAAGCCAAGGCAAAGCACCGTGCTCTTCTCAGTGGTTTCTCTCCCCCATTTTGAGCAATCACATGTAATTCCTGAGCTCTGCATGAGTTTGGGATGGGTGCCAGGCTCTGCAGTGCCAGCGCCGAGCACACGCAGCTGCGGGCACGCTCCGGATCAGGGACACAGCACCCAGCACAGCCCAGGCCAGGGAGCTCCTGAAGGGGTGAGGAAATGCTCTTTCCCTTTTTCTGGGGTGTTTATCCCTGCAGGGTGAGCCAGGGAATTCCATCTGGGATGTGGGGGTGGCACAGCAGATCCCATCAGGTGGTACCTGCTGCTGCTCCGGGATGCTCCAATGCAGCAGCTCCCAGAGACCAGCAAGGGCTGATTCCCACATGGAGCTGCTGTGGAACTTCCAAACCCCTCCTTTCCAGAAGGGACCTCACCCCTCTGCCACGCACAGGTGGCACACACACCTGGCATGGGGATGCCAAAGCAAGGAGCATCACATAGGTGAGGTGGAATACCCAGGGAAGGTGTGATCCAGGTCTCTGGGGAGGACAGGAAACTCCTCCTGCTGCTGGAGCAGCCCGTGCCCCAAATCCTGCCCCAGAGGGATGGGAATTTGGCTGTCACCAGCTGTAAATGCCCATGGCAGGGCAGAAGTTCTGTATGTCCTTCCCCAAGGACTGCCCACCATGCCAGCACTTTGTGCTTCCCAACAAAGATGCTTCTTAAAATTCCCTTTTTTCCCCCTCTCTCCCCCTCCATTCTGGATGATAAAAGAAAAAGCAGCAAAACCCTCCCGGAGCTCACTCTCAAGGGATCAGGACCCCCAAGCCCCCCACATCTCCCTGGATGTCAGCAAGGCTCCAGTGTAAATTTTTGGGTTGGTTTATCAGGGCTCAAACTGTGCCTCTCCCCAGGGGATCTTCCACTTCTTCTCCATTAAGATAAAAAAAGAGAAAAGTTTTAAAAGCCCACTGTTTAACAAGGCAGCTGCAGGGAGGCTACTCGACTGATTGAGTTTTTACCTGGTCCTTACAGGCAAGCTCAAGTACTTAACATAGAAATGAGGTTTAGTCACAGCGAGGCATTTGGGATTAGAGCTGGCTGGAGAAACTCTGATGAAGCCACGTTCCTCCAGAATATGCACTCTTGTCAAAATTGAAATGCTTTGTGAGATTGAATAGGTTTAGCCAGAAGTTCATTTCCCAAAGAAAATCAGAGAGAGGTTGCAGGAAAATTTGTTGAATGCACAAAGATGTTCATTTTCTTTTGAGCCATGCTGAGGTGTATGTTGTTGAAGAGGTTGAGGGTTTTTTTTCCTTTTTTTGTTGTTGTTGTTTTGAGGGTTTATTTTAAGTCGTGTATTGCTCAGGGAGGAACCTGAAGAACTATTTTCTCTCTAATGACAAGTTTACCCAAACTCAGCAATTCCCCACTCCCTGCTGGCTCTCAGACTGGTAGCCCTGAAGACATTTATGGCTCTGCAAGAAATTCTTGCTCTCAGGCTCCAAGGACAGCACGACTCAATAAAGACAAGCTATCAAATCCCACCTGGAGTGATCCTGGGGAGGCGAGGGAAGCCAGGCAGGACCAGGGCAGGCAGAGCAACAGCAAACAGCACCAGTGACCTTCACTAAGGTGAGTCCACAGCAGCAATTGGGAATTTCTCGCCCCACCGAAAACACTGAAGGGATTGGGAACCCCTCAGCGTGGAAAAGATGGGTGAGTGACTTTCAGACAGGATGACAGACCACAGGGGTTTCTGTAAACCTGTTCGTTTCAATTTTCTAACTGTCCTTCTGAGATATCCAACATTGTTCCTGTTAGAAAAACTTGTTACTTGAGTCTCCTGGTAAAAATTCATGCTCTTGGGTCTGACAGGTAAAACCTCAGGGTCAGGGGTTCATCAGGAGGTGAGGATCCACTCCGGTTTTGAGCTCTGGTTTGAGCATCAGTTAGGACCAACAATGGCCTGGGCTTCTCCTGCTCTGAGACAGCATCCTGGGGCACCTGCTTAGCAGGTAGGGGAAGGAGCACTGGGATTTCAGTTTTGGAGCCAGCAGAAACTCCCAGAGCGGCCACAGAGATTTTGCACAGCCCTTCCCTGTGATCCCACCCAAGGGGCTGCGATCACCTCCCTGCTTATTGAGCACATGCCAACAGCCTCCTCTGCTCAGCTTCAGGAGGTAGGAACTCCAAACTCCCTTAGATTGGCAGCAAGTTGGTGTCTTAGCAGCCCTGCCTGGAGCAGGCAGGCTCAGAGCAGACACTTTTCCAAGGGTAGGAGTAACAGGCAGAGCTGCTGGACCCAGTCACAACAAGGGATCCCTGTCATAGCTCAAACTACAGCCCAAAACACCTTCTCCAGGTTGTTGGGGGATGCCAGCTGTCCAAGTGGATTTTGGAGAAACAATCAACAGCCCACAGTCCAAAGGAGCAAATTCAGAGTGTTCCTCCAGCCGTGTTACAGCCACTCATTGCCATCCAAATCCAAGGAGGCTTTGTGCCAGACCTCAGGCTGGGGGTGCCCAGGAACCCTCTGACTACTGTCCCTGTGGCCCCAGCTGTGAGCAAACCATCCAAATCCAGCAGTACTGGGGGGGCTTTGTTTTTGTTCCCCCTCCCCTGGCTTTGGGATGAGAGGAGCTTTATAAAAGACTTCCGCTTAATCTCCCTGCCAAGCGGACATCGCCGGCTCCTGCCGTCACATCGTGCTCTGGACACACACAGAGTTTTCTGCCCTGGCTTGAAAAGAACATTGTTTGCAGAACAGAGCGAACAACATGTGAAAAGGAGA
>VZTZ01046681.1:36948-60414 GCA_013400955.1 Drymodes brunneopygia
AAAAAGGAGAGATCTGTGATGTTTGCTGGAAGAAAAACCCACTCATTTGTTTGGACGAGGATTCTCGGCACGTACGATCTCAGGAACAAAAGGAGATGCTTGTTCTCTGCCGTGTTTGTGGGAAGAGTCCTGTAAATATTCAGGGCTGTTTGTGCTGTAGGGATGATCTCCAGCCCGCCCTCAGAAACTCCCAGCACACCCAAAATCCCTGCTGAGGGGTCCAGCCCTCGCACAGCCCCACGGATCCGGACCCCGAGCCCTTCCCTTTCTATTCAGTAGCAGCCTGCTCCAACAGAAGTAACCGCAAGGATAAAATTCCTTGGGGAAGAAGTTTTGGGAAGAAGCACGGCTCCGTCTGACCTTGCTGGTACTCAACAAGATGTAGGTCAAATATTTTAATTGCCAAGTCACTAATCCCCGGCGTGCAGCACTCCAATATTTGCACATTGCTGCGGACCTTGCTGCCTTTGGGAGCCTCGGGGGGAAAGCAAGAGCAGCTGGATTGATGGGGAAGCAATTCCTGCTGAAGCACAGCGCTGGATCCAACTGCCTGGGATGAATGGCTGTGACTGCAGGGAGAAGGGAGAGGAGCAGGGGGGAGTTGCTGCTCCACCAGCTGCATTTCTAGTTGGATTCAAAGCTCTTCCCACCTTCCCCGGGCAGCATCAGAGCACAACTGTCCCAACTGCACAGGCAGCACACGAATGCACCCTTCAAACCTCCCCCCTCCCGTTGCTGCTCAGAAACTGAGAGCAAGACAGGAGTTTTATTTTGTTCAGAAATCAGAGAAGGAAGCAGCACGAGCATCTCAGCGCCTGCAATGCAGCCACCTCCAGGCTGCAGCTTGCTGACACCTGAGACTCCTCCGGCAGCCACAGGACCAGCAATTGCCTCCGTGCTCCCCAGGGAATCTGAGGAGATGGAGTGTGATTACCCACGATGGAATTTGACTCACACACACACACACAAAAATACTACAGCAGGAATGGCAGCTCCTGGGTCACGCAGGGACAAGGAGGAGGACCCTGAACGGCCAAGTTCAGACCCTGCCATCACCAGCTACCACCCTGCACAATCCAGTTCAGAAATCCATCATGGAAATCTTCAAATTATCCCTGTTTTCTACCCCTCACTGCTGCTGGCATCCTGCTCTGGAGTTGCCTCCTGAGGATGCTTCACTCCAGGTGTGCCCATGTCTCAGGACACACAGAGGTCCCACATGGGGACAAATCACCTTGGGACTGGTTTCCCAGTTAGGCACAACCGGCATAAGCTCAGTGACAGCATCTCCAGAGAGGAAAGGAAATGGGGAAGGGGGAGTGGGATATGTGATGAAGAAAACATCACATTTTCAGGTCAGAATTCAAAGGCCAATTTTTTTTTTTTATAATCTCTCAGGTACAGGAATGGTCTCACTCACTCAAACAGGGCTCAGCAAGACACAGCCCTGACCCAGAGCAGCGATGTTGCTGCAGCCCTGAGCACAAGTGGGAAATTCTGAGGAAGACAGAGGTTGCATCATTAAAATGGAGCGAGTTGGATTCTGCCCTTGTATCTACCCCTGCAAATCCCGGACAAAAGATTTTCCAGATTACGTATGCACATTCCTTTCCCTGCTGTCCCATTAAATAACACACAGTGCCCCCTTCCCAGCGTACACCAGAGCATCACCCCAGGCATGCAAGAGGCAGCTCCAAAGCTTTGGGGCCCAGGGCTATCCAGGGAAGGAGATTCCCCAGGGAAAGAAAAGACTGTGGGGATTTCCCCCCTAATTTTCTCCCAATTTTCTCTGTTTTTATGTGGCAGAGGGAAAGCTCAGGTTGTCACACCAGCAGCTCACTGGATTTGATGCACAGCAAAAGGAGCTGAGTATTTTTTCCTTGGCTGCTCCAGATACTTGGGACACGACTCTGTCTGCTGGGGCATCACATGGAAACACTTCATATTCAGTCTTGCTTTCACAAATAAGAAGAAAACTCAGATTGTCACTATTTTTCCTCCTTAGACTCAGTCACACAGGAGAGTTATCCCCAGTTTTGGGACCCAGGAGCATGGAAGAAGCTGTGGCTGCTGGGGTACAAGGCTCATCCCCCTTCTTTGCTCCATTCCCCCCACATCTGGCCACTGGGAAGGGAGCTGCTTGTACAACTGCTGCTCAAATCCCATGGAAAGCAGGGAACAGGGGGTGCTGGCCTCTGGAGCAGTGCATGAAACTTCAGTGTGTCCCACAGGGACAATTATCAAGTGGGAGAGTCAGTCTTCCCAACCCAAAGCCATTAGTTACAAAACAGGGCTTAAAGCTCTTATGTTTGAACATGTTAGCTCAGCCCTTTAGGGAACTCCTGATGTGCCAGAGCATCTAATCTCTGCAAATCACTTTTATTCAGCTTTGCTCTGGGTTTTCCTTTTTAATCAACTTAATCTTTATTCATGAGGTGTGTTACTGCATTACAGAAACGCCCAGATTCTGAGCATCAGGCTCAGGGAGCGGAAATTGAGGAAACTTGGTGTTTGTTCCAGTCAGGGCTTAAGGTCTGGAGCAATTTATCTGGACTCGTGGCAGGGCCTAGAACTCCTCCGTGTCCCAGCAGGGAGGAGGAGGAGGAGGAGGAGGAGGAGGGAAACAGCCCAAGTTCTGGGAGGACAAGCACTACACCCCAGGGCTGGCACGCCGTGAGCAGCACGTCTCATTGCTATATTTAATCAGAGAAGTCCCCACTCACCCAGCCTCGGTGACAGAGCCTTTTTCTTATATTAAAGAAAAGAAAAGTTATAATAAAAGATTCTGGGAAATAAAAATAATAAATGAAAGGGATCAAAGAAGCGAGCGACCGGCGAGTGACAGCAGCACGAAGCAAAGAATAAAGGAAGTGTTAATGGGATTTCAAGGGGAGAAGGAGGGCAGGAGGGAGGATTTGCTCCCAGAGAGAGCAGAGAGCTGTGCTGCCAGCACCCTATGACCTGTCCCACAGGGGATCAGACACTTCTGATCCATCCCCCCTCAGGCAGAGTCTCATGAGGCATCTCTGGACAAGGATACAGCCAGAGCTCAGCAGGATGGAGCAGAGTTTGACACCCAGCACAAGCTCCTGGGAGCAGACTGGGACACAGCAGTGCTGGCAGCTCTGTTTTGAGAAAACAGGAGCAATTTCAAGGTCTGCTTTCCTGGAAGCAGAGGGCCATCATTTGGGGGTTGCCAAGAGGGGCTGTCTGAGCAGGACCCCATCCCCAGAAATCACCCCCAGTTTCCCCAGTGCAAAGAGCAGCTCTCAGCAGCCTGGAGTGCCCTCACTCTCATCCTCTGAGGATCAGCTCCCCCCCATCATGATCCAAAGGAACTAATGGGATTGTAATTCTTCTAATGAGCTGTAATTAATTAATTACCCTGTTAGCACAAGGGCTTTACATTTTTTGGCAGGCACGGTGCAGTTCTGTAGCTAGAGGGAGGCTCTTCCCCAGCACCATCAGGCTCCGATTGTGGCTGCAGACGAGCTCATTCCCCTCCACTCCAGACTGACACAGTTCCCTTTGGGAAAGGACCTTGGAAGCAGCCACACAGCTCACAGTTCTCTCCCAAATCACAGACAACCACGGCTCAGACATTCATTCAGAGGGATCACACACATCTCTCCTCTGTCAGTCCCTCGAGAACACCCATCCCTTCTGGCAAAATTAACCAGACAAACACACCATGGGCAGAGAGCAGGAGATACCAAGACCCTCCATGGTCCCTGCAGAGCAGGAATGTAACGTGGGAAATCCCAAAAAGCACTAAGAATGAAGGCAGAGCAGTGTCTGATCTGTGCTGCTCAGCACAGCAGCCCTGGGATGCTCAGATCCACGCTGCAGCCTCCTGCACACCCGGGATGCAGGACTGCACCCCTGCACAGCAGCCACCTCCTCCAGCTTGGCTTCTCCATTACCTCTACACTTAATAATTAAAGCATCAGTGTAAAGGCATTAAAGTTTCAGGGACTGACACGTTCAGAGCAAGATGAAGGGCTCAGGGATAAGGCAAGTGCTGCTGCTGATTAACCCTGAGCAGCTCAGTCCATGAGGAGCAGGTCCCTGCCCCTCTGCCCCTATGGACAAGTCCTTTTCTCCTCACAAATCCTTTCTTCCCAGACCTGCTTTCCAAGAGCATCCACTCCAGCCTGTAGGGGAGGTTTGCTCATCATCAGGTATCTCTAAAAAAATCCTAATGGAGGGGGGGTTTCTTCCCAGGGAGGGTGGCTTTTTATAGAGCAGGAGGCTTTGCGTGGAGCCAGCTCCGAGCAAGGGTTACGAGGTACCTTTGGCTGGCTGTGGGGGTGGAACAGGAGGGCTTTCTGCAGGAGCAGATGGAGCTGCCATGCCTGGGAGCCAGCCCAGCCCTGCTGCGGTGACAGACTGTCCCACGCCACCTCCCCCAAAGATGCTGCACCAAGACCCCCTTGTGGGAATTGGGGGAGGCACCGAGGGGCTGAGCATGGGCACAGCTCATCCCAGCACCACCAAATCCCACACCAGACCACCCCATCCCATCCAGCATCCAACACATCCTGCTTGTTTCCTCCTATTTATAACCAGCAGGATGGGGAGGAGGAGGCCTCTCCTCTCATTAGGTTCAGCTGGGCAAGAGTACAACGTCTTCCCTCCAATACTCACACCAGTTAAGCTAATTGCATCCCCCTGAGTGGCTGATGCTGGTTCCCTGATCACACAGCCCAGGGGTTCTGGGTCCCTCTGTGCTTTGGGGGATGTGAGCCCCATGAGTGTAGGATGGAATTCCCCAGATAAAACTCTTTGAGCTCATTATTTGCTCCTAAAAAAAACACTGAATCCAAGCAGAACCCATAAGGTCAGGAGCAGAGTTCATCCCTCCATGGAGCAGCAGAGATTTGGGGTTGGTGGAGCCCTGCCCATGGGGTAGCAGGGCCAGGAGAGATTTGGGGCTGAGAATGCAGGCAGGAGCGCTCAGACAGCCCCATCCCTTCCTGCACCTCCTGCAGAAATGAAATGCAGTTTGCATTTGGGAGCGTGGATGAGCGGGGCCATCTGAGCCCGGGGCTGGGTGTGCCAGACCATCAATCCTCCCGTGACACCGCCCGGGCCCGGGCACAACTGAGCATTACCTTGATTAAAAGAGATGGGTGAACGCAGTGCTTGGTCCCAGCAGCCTCCCAGGAGAGCCAGGCAGGACTGTCCCCTGTCACCAGCTCCCCAAATCACAGGTGACAGCAGGAGCCTGCTGGGTCCCCAGCCACCCACGGTGCGACACTCCCAGGGACCGTCCCTCCTTGCCAGGCAGCCAGAGGTTGTTTCACTCATTAATCCAGCATCTGCTCCTCTGAGGATGCTCCTGCCCTTTCAGAGCTTCTCCTGCTTTGTCGTCTGCCTTTTCAGGCGCTGCAGACACAAAAGTCCCTGTTTTTTGTGCAATGCCACCAACGGGGTGCGCCAGCACCCCTGGGTACAGCCCTGGAGTGGATCTGATGATGTCACAGGTCACCCTCTTCTTCTGCCTCCAGATCATTGTCCCAATTTCCAGCCTTGTTTCACCACTAGTGTATTTCAAAGAGATTTTGGAAGAAGTTTCTTTCATGGCAGTATTGTCACAGAATCCCAGACTGTTGGGTTGGGAGGGACCTTAAAGCTCATCTCGTTCCAACCCCTGCCACGGGCAGGGACACCTTCCACTATCCCAGGCTGCTCCAAGTCCCATCCAGCCTGGCCTTGGACACCTCCAGGGCTACAAATGTGATGCTGCAAGGTCACCTTTCTCCCAGACTGGCCCCATTTGTGCTGTTCCCCTTTTTCACATCTCTGGAAGCTGCAGCTGACTCCCACAGGGGCCCTTCCCAGGTCCCTTCTCCCATTTGTGTCGTTCTTGCACCTGCTTTAGTTTGCTGAGCACTAAATATTTTATTTATTACCTCTCTGGAAAGTTGCTGGGGAGATTTCCCAGAATAGGAGATAATCAGAGCTGTGAGCTGCTCCTGGGGGTGCACCAAGGCCGGGGATGGTTCCAACCATCTCTTTAGGTGTGCTCTGAATGTGCTTTTTTACATCATCATTATCCCTTCCAATTTGGGTCTTTGACCAAGCCATGACTTGTGCTGCTTCAGTGGCACTGCCAAGATCTCAGCCACAGGGAGGGTGGTGATCCCTGAGGCTGCTTGTCCACCCTTGATCCATCTCTGCTTTTTTGGGAATGGGATGCTCATCCCCCATGGGATGGCAGGACCCTGGGGGTGGTTGAGGCCATCCAGCAGCAAGGATGGCTGCAGGGAGGGGAGGGGAAGCAGGGCTCGTGTCCCTGAGCCTGGTGGCCCCACAGGCTGCCCAGGCTGCCCCAATTCCCCATCCCAGGTGTCAGGATGATAAAGCTGAGCCCAGAGCAGGCTCAGCACCCGGCAGCTCCCATAATTAATGGCACTGCCAGCCCTTCCCTGCCGGGCCATGAATAAAACATCTCTGCTAAGGACCCAAACTTTGAAAAATCTCTCCCTTTTTTTCCCCTGGTAATTATATTTGTCGGGACACTGCTTTTGTTATTGTCTCCTCCTGCTTCAGTCGGGGGGGTGGAAGTGAGTTTGGGGCTGATTCCTTCAGACTGGCACCCTGTTTCCCAGAGGGATGGCGTAACTGCCAAGGAGATTTCCCACCCCCCAAATCCCCTTCCCTGCCTTTGGAAAAGCATCCACCTCTGCATCTTCAAACCTGCTGGATCTCTAGATTTGCTACAGCCATTGGATTTTTTTGGCATTTCTGGGTCTTTCAGCATCCAAGAGCCTCTCCTGGAAACCAGCCTCTCCAGACTTTTTCCATCTTGTAAATGTTTTTGCTGCATATCCAGGCCGTGGGCATGGAGCTCTCTGTTTTCCTCATGAAGATGGGGCTGTACCTTGTCCCTGACTCCCTTAGTCCAGAGAAAAAGGGACAAGACAGAGGGACATGTAAGCCAAGGGAGCCCATGCACTTCAGATTAATTCCTGGCATGAGTTTCAGCACATCTCCATCTCGGTTTCCCCATTTCCCTATAAAATCCTCTAAAGGCAGTGGAGGTTTTTCCCTATCTGCCTTTGGCAGCAGATGCTCACAGGGCTGGGAGCAGCTCGAGGGGAGAGAGGAGGCTGCTCACAGCTCTGGGTCTGAAACCAGACCCTGAACATTTTCCTCTGCCTGCCCACCCTGCCATGGCTTAGATATTTATTTCCTCCATCCCAACCAACAACCCATCATATCCATCCATGTTGTGCCTGCAAAGATTTGCACTCCTGAGTGATTTTGGGAGGCTGAGCCCGTGTTTGTGCCACAATCCAACCCCAGCCCACAGCTCCTGCAGGAGAGCAGCTCCCATCACTGCCTGGCTGGAGGAATGGGAGCGATGTCTGAGCAGGAGAGAGATGCTGCCTGCACATATCCAAGTCTGAGCATCCCCTCTCTGTGGAGAAAGGTGAAATTCCACCCCGGCTTTGCTGGCCCCGATCCAGGAGCTGCATTAGGAGGGCTTTGCCAGGTCAGAACCAGACTCAAAGCCAGGTACTGCTGTTGCAGAAATGTCTCAGCCACCCCAAGTGCTGCCACGGGCAGGAGAGGAGGATTCCCTGCCCTGGGAGCTGGGCAGAGGCACCAGGAGCTGAGCTCAGGGCTGTGCCATGCTGGGACACTGCAGCACTGTCCCCTCGCAGGTGGCAGCAGCCAGGACTTGCATTTCCATGGCTCCCAGCTGGATCTGAGCTGTGGTTCTGCAGGTCCTGTGGGGCTGGGTGCCACAGCTCTGCCCTCACCATCCCCACACCAGGGGGACCTTCAGCAGAGTCCTGGGCTGTGGGATACAGCTATTTCCTGCTTGAGCAACAAGCTCTTTGCTGCTCTCTAGATCCTCTGCCAGCCAGTTTTCTCTGCCTGGGCTCCTTCCAGCCCAGCAGCCCAGCCCCAGCAGGGCACAGGGATGCAGCCAGCAACATCCAACCTGTCTGGGATGGATGCAGCACAGGCTCAGCCCAGCCACCCCATCCTGCAAGGTGCCTTCTCCTTCCCTTGCACGTCCCAGGGGGCTGGTGGCCTCCTCTGCCTGTCCTGCTGTGCTTCTGTCTTCCTGAAGCTCCTGGAAATGTTCTGCTCTGGGGGGGATCTGTGCTGTGTCTCCCACAAGCTGGAGGGGAAGTGCTTGAAGTGCTCTCAAAGGGAAGAATTGGCACCTTTAGCATTGGGAGACAGAGTTGCATCCACTTGTACGTGCTAAGGAGGCTTCCTAGGATTCTTAAGAGGGGTTCTGCAGGAGAAAGGGATCTTCTCATAGCTTTGTTGCCACAGTGAAAGCCTAAAGCAAATGAAGGAAATCGATTCTGCCAAGGTGGAGAGGAACTGAGGAGAGAAAAATGACAGTAATCTCAACGGGACCACTAAAAATCCCCTGGCACTCCTCAGCAAAGCAGAGATTAGCAGGAGGATTTGCAGCCATGCTGGAGGCTGGGACTCAGATCTGCTGCTGAGGTTTTGCATGGGCTTGGGTGAACAGCTTCATCTCATCCCACCCTGTTTCCCTGCCTGGGGAAGCAGGGACAGTCTTGATTGCCCAGAAAAAAAAATCTCCATTTAGTGGTGGTTGTGAGGCCTTTTGAGATCTCCCAAAGCAGGGAGAAGCCCTAGGGAGGCAGAGTGGGGCACACTGGGGTGGTGGGGAAGGGTGGATGTGATCTGTGCTGCTTCCTGCATCAAACTCTTCCCTCAGAGCCTTTCATCAGCCTCAGTTAATTGCTCATTTGATGTCTCTGGGATCTGTAGGATCCATCCACCATGGCATGAGGCTCCCAGCCCCCTGAGGCATCCAGCCCCACCAAAACCAGCCTCATGCCACCCACCAAAGCCAGCAGATTCCCTGCTGAGCCTGGGACTTTTATAAAGGCAGTGAGATCAGGACCTCTAAATAAAGGCAAAGCACACACAGGGCACGGGAGATGAGTTTTTGTGGAACTGGGCTGAGTGATGGCCGAGGCCTCACTCCCAGTGGTGTGGAGGGGAATCCTTCCCTGCCTGAGAGTCCCAGGGCACCTCCCTTCATCTCCACAGAGATGGAAATCAGCTTTCCCCATCCTGGAGCCATGGCAAGGACTGGGCTTTGCTGGGCACTGGCACCAGCAGGCATCAAGCTTTCCCAAGCCTTCCTCACACAAATAATGAAGAGGGATTTGAACTGGCCAGCAAAGATGGACCCAAAGCAATCCCACTGGGAACATATTTTTATAAGCCAGGGCTATAAGAGAAAGGGCAGGAAACCTGACCCAGCACAAATCACTCTGCTGTCACTTGCTGTAATCTAGAAATGCTCTATTAAAAACGAGAGCAGCTCCAGCTGCCGGCAGTGAAACAGAATCGAGGCCAGGGAGGAGGGCAGCTCGGGCTGGGATCTGGCTGCCAGGTAGGAGGAAGTCTGTGAGGCTGGAGAGTGGAAATCTCTGAGGCTGGGGAGTGCTGCTCTGCTCTGCTGTGGTTTATAAATAAACTGAGCTGCCCGGCTCCGTGGCATCTGTCACCTGCAGCCAGCAGATGTAAGTGGGGGAGAAGCCTCCCTCCCTAATGGCTGTCACAAAAGGGCTCAGGACACAGTTCCACGTTCCCAGTTTGTCCCCAAAAATGCACTCCCCAGACAGGGCAGGGGCAAGCAGGGCCCTGAGGTCTCAGTCAGTTGGACCTGGTGCTGATGGGGTTGGGAAGTTGCCTCCTCTTCCCTCGGCTGTGGCCGTGGTGCTGTGAGCCCCTGTGGCCACCACTGCAGCAACAAACATCAGCTAACAGTGATTCACCTCAAAAATGAGGTGCTGGGGCAACAGGAGCACTTTGCCAATTCAGCACAAAATGAGGCAATAATTATCAGGGGAGCAAAAATAATTCAAGGGTATCGAAGCACTTGAGGGCTTCCAAAAGGTTTTTTTCTTGGGAGATGAAGATTCCCATTCACTTTGAGGTTTTCTGGGTGAGATCTTTGACAGCATTTTAACATTTTCTATGTCCAAACCTGGCTGCTCTGATCAGGGCATGGAATAGCTCAAGAAGAGACAAGAAGCACCCAAGAGAGAGGAGTGGGAACCTCCTCCCTCCTTCCTTCCCTGGCTCCATCAGGGTTTCACAACCACAAAACCTATTTTCTCACATCTCTCTCTCTTGACAAAACCAAACATCCTGGACCACCTGTAGCGCGAAGCATTGGACAAAAGATCTGGTGATCCCAGGAATCTTCTGGACAGGGGAAAAGCCCAGGGCAGGGTGTGGCGAGGTGCCCCCACCCCAGCCCCCTGCTGCACCCTCCTCTGTGGCTGGTGCACGACCAGCTTGCTCAAACAAAGCCCATCTGTGCAGATTAATTACCAGATGATGTTTGCTCTGTTGCAGAAGCTGATTGGGTGATGAAAGTTTAAACAGGATGGAGCAGGGAGCACGGTGTTCCATCCCAGAGATGGAACACAGCCTCAGGGTCCCACCCTGTGGCAGCACCCCTTGAACCCTGAGCACTGTGAGCACCTCACTGGCACAGACACACAGGGTGGCATCCCCAGAGAGCCACCAGCCCCAGGACAACCTGTCCTGCAGGTTACAGGAGACACAAAATGACCCTTCCATACACTGAGAGCAAAAGCCCTGTCAGTGTCCAAAAGTCCAGGGAGTCCTGTCAGAGACAGGAGCAGGCCTGGGAAAGCCTGTGGTGAGATGGGGAAGGACAGAGCAAGGAAATCCCTCTGCAGAAACAGCTCTTCCAAAAACAAACTGGCCTTGCTGCCCAGCTAAGAAGAGAAGCCCTGCTTGGGGCTGGAGCACATTGCTGCACCCTGAACTAGAGCAGGAAACCGCCCTGAGTCCCTTCAAGCACCAGGATAACCCCCAGGCCACCACAGCCACTCTGCCCTTCACTGCCAGGGGCAGATGAGGAGCCCAGGCCTGGAGAAAAACCTCCAGATTTCCTCCTAACCCTTCCAGGTCCCAGGGGAGATGGCTGGTTCATCCCCTGAGCCTCTAGAACACTTCCAGCAGACATGGACTGCTAGAGATCATTGCTTTGGACCTCCAAATGACCCTTCCTAGCAATCAAGGAGCCTTCTGGACCTCGGTGGGAGGTGAAGCAAGGCCAGAGCAGCTGCATGCACTCACTCATCCCATCCCATCCCATCCCATCCCATCCCATCCCATCCCATCCCATCCCCACAGACTCACGCTTAGTCAGCTCCTGGAGCTCTCCTCTTGCTCCCACCTCCCAAGCACTGGTGGAGGAAGATCTCCCCTCTTTGGAGCCAGCCCTCACCACCCTCTTCTGCTGCTGGATGCCAGAGGAGACCACCACATCCCCACTGCTCCCCTGGGTGAGGATGGGGAGCCGGGGATCACTGGCAGCTCAGAGAGGACGTTTCCCCATGGATGGATCCAGAGCAGGGAAAGGACTGGGCAAGGAGCAGAACCTCCCTTCAAGCCAGCAACGCCTGCTCAACCACTGGTTAGTGGCTGCACAGGAAACACCTTGCCATGCTCACCTGGAAAGACATGTTCCTAGTGAGGCAGGGCTCTCAGCGGGCAGGGAGGGGACGGGAGGCTGCAGGGGATCCACCCCTTGGCACATACAACCTCCTCTTGGCCACAGCTGGGGAGGAGAGGAGGCTGCCAGCAAGTCCTTTGTGCAGGATGGCTGTGGCCATCCCTAAAGGTAAAAGGGCTTTCTCATCCAGGACTAATCCAAACTTGCTCTGACATAGCTCTGGTGTCTGATGTTCTAACACACCTTCGTGCTCCTCAGTTTTATTTTAGGTTGAAGCTGTGAGGTCACACATGAGAGGCTTTTGGGGAAATGCTTCTCCCTACCCATTCCTGAGCTGCGCCCAGGACCAGGATCTGCAGGTTCACAGTGTGCTCCAAGTCCAAGCTGTGGCTGGTTAAAACCAACAACGAGGCTGAAAACTGGGTGGGCTGTGAAGATGTGTCCAAGGCCAGGTTGGATGGGGCTTGGAGCAGCCTGGGACAGTGGAAGGTGACCCTGCCCCTGGCAGGGGGTGGGAATGAGATGATCTTTGGGATCCCTTCCAACCCAAACCATTCTGTGGTTAATTCAGTTTGCTTGACCTTTAGAGTATGGACAGTCCTGAGGCTGTCGAGGGGCTGAGGTAAGTGGTGGGAAGGACCCCAGGCTTCACCAAAAACCCACCTGGACACCTCAGCACTAGAGAACCTCCCAAAAGATCTGGCTGAAGGTGTCACAAAGGGCTGGGGACAGCAGAAGCCTGGAGCAGGGGGTTGGGACAACATCATACCCAAACAGGTCTCGCCTACTTTGTGGAGAACAGCCCCAACCTGCCTGTTGCAGTCATGGCAGAGCTGCTGGATGTCAAGGAGCAGCCACCCAGGCTTGTCCCAGCACGGAGCTCCCCCATGGCCACCTTCTCATGGACAGGTGCTGGATGTGGCTGCCCTGCTCCAGGACATGACACAGCTGTGCCAAGGACCTCCCTGGGAGCACAGGGCATGGCAGAAGGCTCCATTCCCTGGCAGGAGAAGGTTACTCAGAGCAGAAGCATGTGCTCGTGTGTCACACCAACAAACCCTGCGTCCTCCTCCCACCACAGTCCCCGCAGAGCCGGGCGGGATCTCCAGTGCTCACCACAGCCACCCGCCCTTTCCCATCACACCCTCAGAGCCCGGCCATGGGCTGGAGGAGAGGACACCTGCATGGACGTGCCAGGAGCCATCACATCCCCGAGGAATGGCTCTCTCAGCTGGCACCAGCCTTACCTTGTAGCGTGGCACACGCCATCCCTTCCCTGCTGTGCCGTGATGGTGGCAGATGCTCAGAGCAAAGCAGCTCAGCTCCACTCTCATCAGGGACACAAAGTCCCTGCCCATGATGAGGGAGTTGGATGATCTTTAGATGAACTTGAAGGTCGTTCCAACCCAAACCCCTCCATGGTTCTGTGACTCAAAGCCGTTTTCCAAAGGCTGGTCTCACCCTCCCAGGTGTTGGGTGCTTTCCATGCTCAGACCTCTCTTCAGATGCTGCTTCAAATAGCTGCTGGGTGGCTGAGCAAGGCCCACATCATCTGCCTTCCCACACCTCCATGAGGCCACATGCCTGCTCTGGTGCAGAGCCATGGCTGCTCCAGGCTCAGGAAGGCTGAGACATTAAGTGGGAAAATGCTGGGTTTTTCAAGGGACTGCAACAGCACAGGAGAAGCAAAGCCCAGCCTGGGAGAGCTGCAGCTCAGACCAAGCCAGGAAACATTTCACGCCACGCACACACGAGGGAAGGGGAGGAGGAGAACCAGGTGAAGCTCAGGATGAAGCATCGTGTGCTGCGTGGCTTTGCAGGATGTCACCAGTTTGCACAGCCCTGAGATGGAGATCTCTCATTTGTGAGCACACAGGGGTGCCTGGTGAAATCAAAGGGCTGTGGGCTCAGGGTGAAACACTCCCATAGCCATGAGTCAATCCATAGCGTTGCTGTGGACAGGAAGCTGGTGAGTCACAGATCACAGCCAGGCTGGAGGTGACCACCCAGGACATCCCTGTTATTTATAGCCATGACACTGATATGGGCAGAGAGACCCCAGGCAGGGACAGCACAGTGCATTCCCAGCATGTCACCTCCTGGGCACCTGCTGCCCTCATCTCCTGGGTCCCCAGCCTGGATTCCTAACCCAGAGCTGGGTTCCTGGTGAGCTGGGTGTGCCCCCTTCACCCAGCTAACACTCTCCATCCAGCAGTCAGTCTGTGCTAAAGCCATCACTGCCAGCCATCTAAAGACAGAACTTCCCAAGACCTCTCTTCGTGGGTACCACTGTTGGAAATAAACATATGGCAAAACAAGACAGAGTTTGCAGAGGGATTTCTTACATAATTTATCTGCAAATCAAGCGGCACTAAGGAGATGCAGGAACTCTTGGGTGAAGCCTTTCTTCCACCCTGAAGGTTTGGCTTTGCTGGCTTTGCCAGCCCAACCCTGAGGGCTCAGGGCTTTCCTGCTGTCTCCACAGCCAGCCTTCATCCTCAGACTCATCCTCCATCCCCCTCTGCACCCTCACTCTGAGACATTTGGGCTGTGCCTCACGACGGGGACGGAGCAGCTGCGAGCACAGCATGCCGAGCTGGGGGCCAGCAGCAGAGCCTGCCAAGAGATCCGAGGAAGGGCTGCCTGTGAGGAGCTGCCCTTTGCTTCGTGCCTCCCTTCCGACTGCGTGGTGGGCTCAGCCAAACATCATTAAAGGTTTGTCCACACGCTGATCAATTTATTTGCCTCCAAAGCCGGAGCGGGATCGCTCTCTGCGGGGAGAGGTGGTGGATGTTGCACCATCTTCCAAACCAACAGAGGGCCGAGAGATTGGCCAGGACATTCTGGAAAGAAGTGGCAATGCCTTCAAAGTGGAGAATGGGTTGATAAGAGGGGAGTGGGGAGAGACATTTTAGCTCCTACTGGGTAATTATCACCCGTGGAAAGCTGAGGAGTTGGCTGGTGGGAGGGAAATTACAACCTATCATAAAACTGATCTCTCCCAAATCCAGTCTCTTCAGTGCTCAGGAGTGTTTGGTCTGGTTCCAAGGCTCAGTTTCTGGAGGAGTTTGGAGAGGTCCCTCGACAGAGCTCCAGCCCCCTGCAAAGCAGACACCACATCCCTTTTGTTCGGAGGAGCACGAAAACGGGGGACGCGTCAGGTGAGGGGCTGGAGGAAAACAAACGGCTTCATTCAGGAGAGCCAGCCCTGGTGAGATGAGAAGGGACTTAATTACAGTAAGTCCCTTTACAGCAAAACTGCCAGGTGCTAAAAGACTTTTTAATTTAGCAGAGAAAGGCAGATCAACGCCAAGCATCTGGAAGCCGAAGACGGAGAAAATCCAATTAAAAATCAGGCAATGCTGCGAGTGGAACAAGCTATGGAGTGATGGATTATTCATTCCACGATGTCTCCAGTTCAGGAGAGGGGTGGAATGATCGATCCTTCCAGCTCTGTGTCTACTGATGACGAACTCTCCAACCCAACTTTTGGGAATGAGTGCACATTCTGCTGCGAGAGCCAGGCCCTGACTTTGGCAAACTGCAAAGTTCCCATGGATGCTGGAGGACAATCCACCAGCCCTGCTAGGTAAGTTGTTTCATGCCTGGAGGCATTAATAACCCAGAACTAGGAGCCAACTCCATGGAAACCAACTGGTAGTCGGTGACAAGTTGTCCTGTTGCTATAGGAACAGGGCCCAAACAAATAAAAATTACCTATAATTTCTCCTCCCCAAAGTTCTCCCACATTACATTTCCATAGCAACTAATTAGCTCATTATTGATCCGAACCAAACCAGTGGAGGTGTGAACCAAGCCAGTGGGGCAGTGGACGTGCCCGGCTGCCATGCCCAGCTCTGTCCTCCCTCATGCTGAGCTGAGCTGAGCCCTCAAGATGGTTTGAGAGGAAAGGCTTGAACAGGAGGAGCTGGGGATCTCAGGGCTGGATTCCTTCATGCCTTCCCCAGGGTGCCTCTGATACAAATATCACTTGCTGCCTTCTATTTCTAGCTGTCACCTTACACCTCAGTTTCTTTTCGTCGTCGTTCCTTTCCAGACTCCCCCTGCCTCCTCCAGGCCAAGAGCTGCTCTGTTGGACACCTGCTTGCCTTGGCAATGTTCTCTCATCCTTCTGGCCAGGATATTTGAGTGTCTTGGCTCGTTGCTGTCTCCTGGACCGAGTCAGCACACTGCAGGGTCCTTGCAGGAGTCTGTCTTGCCTCATGTACACTCACAGCCCTCCATCCTCCTCTGGCAGTTCACTGCCATAGGTCTCTTCTGTTTCCATCCCTGGAAGTGTTCAAGGCAAGGTTGGATGGGACTTGGAGCAACCTGGTCTAGTGGGAGTTGTCCCAGGGTTGGAACTGAATTATCTTGAGGGTCTCTTCCAAGCCAAACCATTCTGGGATCCTCTGATCAGTGCATCCAAGGAGATTGGGTGCATTAAACCACAGGGCTGTACCCTGCAAACAGCAATGAGGGAAAGCAGCCACAGCCACCTGCTCGATGGGAAAAACTGCTGCAACACCTAAACCAAGGGAAACAGAGCTGTGGGGAGGTCAAGGAAAGTTCAGGCAGAGCAGGTCCACCAAGGTTGTCCTGGGAAGCTGCAAACTCCGTGCAAGGCTCGTGGTCTTGTGCAATGGCAGCACCACAGCACTGCAGGGATGGGGGTTGTGTTGTGGACCCCCATCTTCCCTTCCCCAGGGTCAGCAGCACTGGCACTGGAATGGGGGACACGTGTCCCTCCAACATCTCAGGGGACAAGTTGAGCTCAGGGTGGAGGATATTGTTTTTATTCCAGTCTGGATTGAAATTCCTGGCGTCCCAGGATCTCCAAGGCCTTTCCTGCCATGGCAAAGACCAAGGGATGGAGGAGAGGCTGCTGCTTGCTCTTCCCTCTGCTTCATCACCCCCCAAAATCACACACACAACACACATCCCATGAAACACTTGCTGACAGGAAGGCATCTGGAGGGGGGAGCAGCACAGCTCTACGAGGAATATTCCCCCATCCCAGGGGCTGCACTTCCAGTTGAATTCATGGAAATCACACATGAATTCCCATCATTAATTGCTGCCATCCGCTGCCACACACCTGTGTGAGCAATGCCAGATGTGCAGAGAGCTGAGCCCACATCCCTGCACAGACTCCAGGCAGGTCAGGATGAGGCCAAGCCGGGTACCAGGAGTGCTGGGGGATGCTGGATGTGCTCCCACCTGCAGCAAGTGGAGGGCTTTGCCAAGCAAATTGCCTTTTTTTAACCAAAACCAACACACCCTGCCGGGTTCAGCCCCCACTGAGACATTCAGTTAATTCATCCATCCCCAAAACGTGACCTGACCCCAGAGTGGACAGAGCCTGGCTGCTGTGTCACCTCCCTGGTATCCCAAAAGGACCAAATGGCATTACACAAGTACCCCATCTCTCCTCCCTCCTCCACCAGCCCCGTTTCCATGTCGCCCATGGGAATCTGATTATCAACAAGATCTCTGCCACCGTCAGATGTGATCAAAACCACAATTCAATTAAATTTGATTGGATTGAAAGCAGAGGGTTTCAAGGAGACAGGCACGTACACCCAGAGCAGGATTCCATTCCCCAGGGAGGCAGAATGGGATCTGTAGGATCTGCAGGATGGTCACCCCAGGAGAAGGAAAAGCCAGGATGCAGCTCTGACCCTGGGATGAACTCCATCCTTTGGGGACAGGAGCCTTTGCCAAGTCACTCATCCTCCTGCTGAAGGATCCTGGATAGAGTAAGGTGAGCCCAACCTCCTTTTAATTCTTTCTCATCTTATGAAATCAAATAAAATTCCAAATGAGAAACTTTGTCATCTGAGCAACAGAAGAGAAGGAAGGGAAAAAAAAAAAAACAACCAACCAACCAAACATGCCTGGAGATGAAAGGGAATTGTAGATGGATATTTCATCTCTTGCTCTTGTAAGGAACATGAACATTAAAAAAAAGTGAGAAACAAACAAAAAATCCCAGACACGGTTAATGAGCTTTGCATTTAAATGTGCCACCAATGTCACCGTGCAGACAGTTCCTCCAAGGTCCCACGTTCCTGCTCACCCCAGACAATGGGTGTGGGACAGCCTCGGAGCAAATATTGGGTGAGATTAAATTCCACTGGTGTTTGGTAAATAAAACATTCATTCTGAGAAATCAGGGGAAAAAAAGTTTGTTAAATATTTTAGTGCATCTGGTCTCCCCACCCGTACACGGCCTTACAAAATGTTTTGCATATTTATTTTAGCATGCACTAGATTTATTTAAAAATAGCATCACCAGCACTGGAAACAGCCCACTTGCTTTTCATCTAGATCTTTGCATTGAATCAATGAATCCAAAATTAAACAAGGTTGGGTGAACTATATCTATACAGGGACCTATTTGCTGATCAATACAGGAATGGATGCCTGGGATCTCTTTGCTGTGTGAAATATGAAGACTTACGAGAGAGAAATTGCTTTTGTTATGATACTTTTTTTAAAAAATTCAGATTTAATCTCCCCACACACACAAAAAAATTATTTATCGGAGAGATGCTTGGTCCTAAATAATTCATGCTGGTTGTATAGTACCCAGAAGACAGAAGACTCCTGTCTTCCATTCCTAATGAGAGGAAAAAACACCTCAAATACTTTTCTTGGATTCACTTTCATCCCTGCAGGGAGATTAAACTCTACTTGGCTTGCAGAGGGTGTCCTCCCCCAGGGGAGCAGAGCCCCCCAAATCACAGAGAAACCACAACGTCCTGTGTATGGAAGGAGAAAAGCTTCAGACACGTCTGGAGGCCAAATTTTAGTTACCAGTAAGAGGCACCTGGCTCTGGTGTGGAGGTTCAAGGTGTGACTTTGGTGATCAAGGAGCCAGAACAAAGAAGGGTCTCCTGAAGAAGCCATCTCAATATAAATAATACTATGTTTTATATATTATATATATATTTGCCATAATATAAATTCAGCCTCTCCAAAACAGGGAAGGGGTGAAGCCACCTGGGGGGCACTGAGCCCCCAGCAAAGCAGAGCTGGAAGAAGATCAAAGTCAACCCAGGCTAACCCAGCTGAAATACATGGGAGACACGAGCCATAAAGGTCAGTGGAAGTCTTCCCTGGCCAAAATTGGGCACAAAATTTGGGCTGAAGTGTGTGAAAAAAAAGAAAAAAAAAAAAAAAGTTTGGCTTTTTAGCCCATCTTGGGCACAAAATTTGGGGCTGGCTTTGGGAAGAGCCGTGCACATCTGTTTGCTCAGCCAAGTCCTTTTCCCCTAAGCCTCCTGCAGGAATTGATCCACCCAGGGCTGTACCTGCTCTGCTCTGAATAAATCTGCATATCAGCCTCTTGCATGAATGAAAAATGCATGCACCGGTAAATCCGAGGTGAAATAATACATCTGTTGTCAGCAGCCTTTTCCTTTTGCTTCTGCTTTTCTCCTCCATCAGTTTCATTAAGAAGAGGCACATCAGCTGTGATAAAGTTGACACCACCAGCTCACTGATTGTTCCTGACGCTTCCCCTGCTGCTTTGATGATGGATCTCGGCAGAAACGCCTGCCCCAGGCAGGCAGGGAGGGGTAAAGTCACCTCTCCGGGCTGATTCTGGGACAAAACACGAGGAGGCTGCAGAGCCCACGGCAGGGAATGTCCCCAGGCTGTGGCAAGAATGGGGACATGGGGCTGGGCAGGGTGTCACCTGTGAGGTGCCAGCGATGGATTTGGGTCCTGCAGGGCTCCCAGGGCTTCATCTGAAGGAGAGGAGGAATGAGAAGTAACTGACCCTGGCCAGACCCAGCATGGATTCCAGGGGCAGAACTCAAGGAACAGCCCCAGCTTCACCTTCACCCACCTCCATCCTCCAGCCCCGCTCCAGATCAGGGGCTGGGCAAACCCAGAATGGGTTTGGGCTCGTTGCACTCGGGCCATTTGCATCCCCACTGGAGGAGGGATGCAGAGGGTCCCAGTGCTTGGTCTCCACTCACAGCTCAGGTGATTTCAGCCCTCCCATGGGCAGGGTGAGGCTGGTCCCAGCAGCCAGATCCCCTTGGCATCACCTCGGGCTGCCAGGTGGGACAGTGACAATGCCAGTGCCCCCTGTCCCCACACTGTCCCTGCATGGCCCACAATCAGGTTGGCAGCTTGCAACACACCCAAGCACGCTGCAAAGAGGCAACAGCTGCTTCCTGCTGGCCCAGATCGAGCATTTTAATTAAGGAGAAGATTTGGGGGAATAAAGGGGAAGATCTCTCTGAAAGCTGTAATTAAAGCAGCTCAGGGTGGGGCTGGATGCTGACAAGGGACACGTCCTGCTGCTGCTGCTGGGGCTCAGGGCCACAAAGGCCCTGTGGGACTGGCACTGCCCCCCTCCCCGAGGGGAAGGATCCCCCAAATGCAGGTCACAGAGGCTGCTCTGGACCCCCCAAAACAACCTTTCAGTCTTGGCTGAGGGCCCTCACAGAGCAAGCAGGTGTTCCAGCCTACAGCAACCCCAAATTCCTGGGGATTCCACTCTGAGTCATGGCAAAGGTGAGGGCGAGGCAGGAGGGTCCTCACAGCTCAAGGTCCTGACCCCAGCTCATCCCTCTGAGCCAAAAGGGGCCAGGTCAGAGCCCGGGAAGCCTTTGGGAGGTGGGGTGCAGCCAGCAGGATCCCCAGAGCACTTTTGTGCTGTTTGGAGAGACTCCTGAAAAGAGGCAAGGCATAAGTTTAAAGAAAAACAAAAGAAAAAAAACCAAAAAAAACCCCAATAAACAAAACAAAACAAAAAAAAACACCAAAAAACCCCACACCTCTATGAAAAATAGTGGGGTGAGAAGACAAGCTGGAGACCTCACTGCCTGAGAAGTCCCAGTGCCACCCCTACACCTCCCACCAGCGCTGCCCTGGGAGCCACCAGCACCTCCGCATCCTCCTGCCTTCCCCCAGGCTCCCGAAATTCCAAATGCCGATCGCTCCCGGCCGGCTCTCTCGGGTCTGTACCTGGCCGGAGCCGTGCAGAGCTAGCCCGTATCGATCCCCGGCAGCTGCCGGGTATTTACACAGCCATTGCAGCCTGCAGGCACAGAGCATCCCTGGGGATGGGGACAGCAAACACCTCCTGCCACAGCCAGGGCTGCCCGGCAGCGTCCCCAGTGCACAGGGACATCCTGGGGGACCCTCGGGATCACCCTCAGCTCCTCATTGCGGCACAAAGCGGGACCTGTTGCAGGCGGTGACATTCTGCAGAGCCTGCAGAGGGTCGGGATGACCTGGGGAACGCTAATTAATTGCCTCACTGATGGGAGAAGCGGTGCTCGGAGCGGCCACACACCATTTGTGGCAGCTTCGGACCCGAGACAGAGCTTTTTCCCTGAAACCTTGGGGTTTATTTATGAAATCTCAGCTTCAGTAAGAAGAAAGGAGTGTATCACCCGAGGAGAGACAAGCGGCCCTGAGCGGGAAGTAACAGCGAGGAAAAAACACAGCTGATATCAAGGTAGCAGCTCCGGCTCATCAAGGTTTCTGCCTCCTCCTCCACCCCAGGATGTAAATCAGGTGCAAAAGCCACCGTGGCTCGCCGGGCTCCTGTCAGCCCCCTGCCCACGTGCCTGCAGCGCCCGGCGTCTGCAAACAAACAGCCTGTTCAGCTCCGCTTGGTATTTCCAGAAAGGTTAACACAGCGTGCGAGGGGCCACAGCCACCGCTCGCAGGGCTGGAAAGGCTCCCGGCAAACCCGCCAGGGGACCGGGGCTCCCTGCGGGGCCGGTGACCTCCCTGCTCACCCCCGAGGCGCTGGCGTCAAGCTTTGGTATTTGCAGGCTTTGCGCTGCTGAGGCTCCCTTCTCCCACCCCCGCTTCCCCCAGCAGCATCCCCGCCGCTGAAAAATCAATCGGAGTTTCAAGCTGAGAGGGAAGCCTGGAGGTTGGCATTCGCTGGGCAAGCCAGGAGTTTTTCCCCTGTGCTCTGGGGCTCCAGAAATCACCCGAGTTTTCCAGAACCCCGTCAATGGGGAGTTGTTGTTGGTCCTGTGCAATTCCCAGGGGACGGAGCAGCAAAGCAGCTGCATGGACTGGTGGCACAACTCATTTCCTAAATACACATATTTTGAGGCTGGATGTGCAAAGCAGGCTGCTGGGACGGACAGAAAATGCTTGGAGATGCTTTGTCCAAGCCAGAAGTAAAAACAGAGCAAAACATAGAAACTCCTATCCAGATATGATCAATTTTCAGGGAGAAAAGTCAGGGCAACCAAAACACCTGGATATCGGTGGTTAAACCAGAGTTTGAGCTCTCCTCATCTCAAAACAAGCCACCTACCCTTGTGTTTGGAGAGGAGAGCTGGAAGACATCCCCAGCAGCTCCTCATGGGCAGCAAAGGCTTTCTCCACCCAGTGCACCTCATTTAAACCCTTCCCCTCCCAGCTGGGCTGCCCTGGTCCCTCCAGGTGCCTGCTGAAACGATTTTAGAGCCTCTGGCTGGGCCAGGAAAGGCTGATCCATATTCCTGAGGCCTCGTTGCTATTCTGCAGCTTCAGCTCATTAGTGCTTAGGTGCTACAAGAGCTTTGGAAGTTTCTGGGTGAGGCAGCTATTAGGGGAGGATTGAACACGTCTGGCACAAACCCCTGGCCTGGGTGAACTCGCTAATTTACACGATCGAGCTGCAAGGTGCCCACAGGCCACCTGAACCAAAAAAAACCCACCCCTGGCCTAGATACGGGCTCTGCCACTGTCTGAAAAAAAAAAAGAAAAATTAAGCAAAATAAATAACCCTCAGCCCCAGAAAACTGGCTGCATCATCACACCCCCTGCTAATCCATTAGCCAGCCCTCCTCCGCACACGGCTCTCAGGAACAGCGTGAGCTCCAGCTCAGGAGCTCCTGGAGAGAGCCACCATAGAACAGAAGCACAGAACGGTTTGGGTTGGAAGGGACCTTAAAGATCACCCAGATCCAACCCCCTGCCATGGGCAGGGACACCTTCCACTCTCCCAGGTTGCTCCAAGCCCTGTCCAATCTGGTCTTGGACACTTCCAGGGATGGGGCAGCCACAGCTTCTCTGGGCAACCTGTGCCAGGGCCTCACCTCACAGCCAAGAATTTCTTATGTGTATGAAACCTTTATTTTCCCCCTTTCAGTCTGAACCCTTTACTCCTTGTCCTACCAGTACAGTTCCTGATGAACCAGCCCTGCCAAGGGCCAGTATGGCCAGTACAAACACCTGCACTGTACTGGGGGAGTGCATTGGGCTCTGCCCTTTCAGAGGGACTGCTCCCAGCTCGTGTTCTCAGCACAGGGCAGGGAAAGCTGCTGGCCCTTCATCTGAGAGGACTGAGCTGCTGATGGTCCCCATGTCCCCTCCCTGTGTTGGATGTGCTGAGTTTTCCCTTCTCTGCAGTGGGAGCTGTGTCCTGCTCACCCAGGTTTGGGCACTGCCTGTCCACACCTCGTGACAGTCCCGTGGGGAAGTCACCAGGCAGAAATAACCTCTTTTTGCCTCTGTTTGAGACAAATGGGGGGGAAAAAAAACACCTTTTCTCCTAATAAGGGAACTCAAAGTGATGAATTTTCCACTTCTCCTGAAGTTCTTTCCTCGGAGGCACTGATGCATTTTTAATGGTCTCGATGTAGCTATTAAGCTGGTAATTGGAACAGAGCAGACTCCAGCTCCCGGCAGGTCGGGCCCCCTCCAAGCGTGTCCCCACACCCCACGGATGGGTGTTCCTGGGGTCCCTGCTCTCCCCAGCACCGTTGACCCCACCCCGGCCCCATTTCCAAGCAGAGCATCTCCACCAAGATCCGGAGGGACCCGGTGTCTCCGGCCTGATCCTGCCTGGAGAGTGCTGACAGGGAAAATATTTGGGAAGGGAGCTGTTTCTTTACTCCCCGTCAGACCTGCAGCTCCGTCCTCCGTGGGGACGTCCCCCTGTCTTAATCCTCCCCTCGAGGGAGAGCTCGGAGGGGCTGGGGGGG
>VZTZ01046681.1:60602-91364 GCA_013400955.1 Drymodes brunneopygia
GTCCCGGTGGATGTTCATGCCCCTGGAGCTGGCTCATCCCGCCGGGTCCCGGTGGATGTTCATGCCCCTGGAGCTGGCTCATCCCGCCGGGTCCCGGTGGATGTTCATGCCCCTGGAGCTGGCTCACCCCGCGGATCCCGGCTCATCCCGCCGGGTCCCGGTCGGTCCCGGTCCCTCCGGTCCCGGCGCCGGGCGCTGCCTCCCCCTCGCGGCCGCGGGCAGCGCCTGCTGCCCCGGGACCCCCAACTCGAGGGAATCCCCAGTTCCTGGTGAGCCTCCCCCTGCCCCAAAAACCCACACCCCAGCCTCCTGCCCGGCCGCAAAAGCAGCAGAACCCTGGGTAGCCCCTGGGATGCTGCACTGGGGTTCCCGGCTTGTCCAAGCCCCAGACTGGGGCCAGCCAGAAGTAGCAGGATCCCTACCCAGGCTGCTGCCGCCCCAGTTCCAGAGGAGCTGCTCCAGGGATCCCATCCCAGAGGTCACAGCTTGTACAATCCCCGAATCAGGAGCAGCATTACCCCACACAATTATAAGGAGAAAGCAGTATCCCCCTCCAAGCTGCTGCCCCAAACAGCCCCCAGCTGATGCTGAAATAGCAACAAGAAACGAGCAGCGGGTTTGAGGGTGAATTTTATTGGAAACAAGGACAGGGGTTGAGGGGTACAAACCATTCCCAAACCTACAAGGGGAGAGGGGCTTCCAATGCGAGGCAAAATCCTCACCCACCTTAAAGCCAAGCTGTTTCTCCCCAGGGAACTGCAGAGGGAACAAGGTGGGACAGGGGAGCAGGGAGGTGAAAAGGGACATGGGATTTGGACAGGTAAGACCTGTGTTGAATGAAGCAGAGATGGGACAGGGAGGTGTGTGATGTGCTTCCCTCCTCAGGAAAGCCTCAATTCATCCACAGGGGCCCAAGCCCACCCCAGGTGTTTGAAAGGGCAGATGCTCCCTTTTCCCAAAATACAAAAAACAGGACTTTCTCCAAGAAGAGAAATGCAGAAAAAAAATAAAAAGCATGCAAAAAAAATTTTTTTATTTGAACACCATTCCCCAAAGCACCAAAAAAAGGGTGAGATAAAAGGGGAGAGAGGTTGAAACAAAGAGAGAAGAAAACCCAAAAGCTTAACTCAAAAATAATCCAAAGTAACCAACTATGAAAAAAAATACAATTGTACAGCTCAGCAGCAAAGCTGTCAAACCAAGCAGGTACAGGCAAGTGTCAGGAGGTTTGCAGAGCAGGATGAGGAGGAGGGAGACATGGAGAACATCAATCACTTCCTCATTTTCCATCCAGAGGTGGGCTGGGGGGTCAGGGTGGAACCAAAGCTGAGCAGGGTTTGTGCAGCTCCACCTGGGCTGGTTCTCTCAGGGTTTGTCGACTTGGGGAGGGGGATGAGAGGGATGGCACAGGGGAAGTGTGGCTGTGTGATGCCCCAAGGATTGAAAACCAAAGCAGCTTTCCCAGGAGCAGCTTGTGGGGGGATAGATGATGTGGAGCACCCCAGTTCCCAGGCAGGGGATCCCCAGCACCATATCAAACCCTGGACTGCAGGAGGGGGGGATGATGAATTTAAGGGGACATCATTCTTCATTGAGGGGGACCCCAAACACTGGAAATTCACTCTGAAATCCAGACCTCCAGGGCATGAATTTCAGGAATAACATTTTTTAAAGATTCATTTAAAAAATAGATGCATTTCTTTAAAAAAGAAAAAAAAATGGTAATCTTAGGCCAAAGTGTTTTCTAGTGACCCCTTCCCCACCTGCCCAAATTTAGCCAGAAAAATGCTATTTCCACCAGATCTGCTGGCCACATAGACATCCACACATTCATCATTGATTTAAAAATATATAATATATATAGAGCACACACATACACACACACAAATATATATTAGAAAAGAAAAAAAAAATCCTTCGGAAAAAACTCAATTATTTTAAAAAAACCAGAAAACCAAACCCCAAATCCACGGCCGGTGTGTTTATCCGTGATCATGTACAGTAGAAGCCAGAAACCCCTCCTGCTCCCCTGGCTCCTCAGGCTGGGAGCCTGGGGAAACACATCAGGTTTTCACAGTGGATTTGTCAGCAGAGAAGGAACTACTCCTCCCTCCTCCCACACACAGAAGGGCTTTAATTTATAGCGAGTTAGATCAAACCTAAGGAAACATGTTACAAAGTCCATTATATATAGACATCAAATGTACAAGTGTGTCGGCAGCCCCGGGCCAGTCACTGGGGTTTGGCTCTCGCTGGCACCCGCAGGGGGTGGGGACAGTTTGGGACACGAGGGGGGGGTGAGTTCAGCCTCCAGAACGATCAGGTGTCACAGTGAGAGGTCTGACAGCAGCTCCAGGCTGGAGCAGCATCTTCTCCGGGAGCCAGGGAAGGTGGAGGCAGCCAGGGCTGCAAAGGTGATGCCCAGAGCAGGGATGTGTCCTCCCAGCCCAGGGCTGGAGGGAGGACAGGCAGCATGGGGGGATCTGCTGTGTCTCCATCACCCACAAGGGAAGGGATGGATGCTGGGTGAAGTCCCCTGGGCAGGCGTGGGGACAGCATGGGCTGCAGCTTGTGGCACAGTGGGCTCGTGGAAAAATGCCCTTTTTTCCGCCCTCAAGGGAGCAGCATTGATTGAAGGAGAGGGATGCCCAAACTGGTGCTGCCTCAAAGGGTCCTTAAGGTGTCGAGCCAGGCATTAAAACAGCCTCTGGTGTGAAGAGCAGCCCAGGGAGCCCCACAAGGCCCTAAAGCTGCGTGGGCTCCTGGGAGCAGAGCCAGGCACAAAGGGAAGGCCAGTGACCCCAGACTTCATGGAAGGGGCTTTGGGCAAGCAGGAGAGGAGTGGGAGAAGCACAGCAGCACTGATTTGATTCTGTCTTCCCCAGGCAGCAAAGAAACACAACCCCTGTGCTGTGCACTGGGTGCTGGGGAGGGGAGGTGGCCTCTGGCACCCTCTGCCTGCTTGGACACCGTGGGTGGGGTCCTCTCCTGGAAGCTCCTGAGCCTTCAGAGTCCGTGGCTTAGCTGGGAAGGTGTTGGTTTCAAAAGGCTCATCCTGGGGGATTTTTTTTCTCAGGGCAAAGAGAAGAGAGATTTCGAGGCCAAACGGGGCCAGAGATGCCCCCAGGCCGGGGAGGTGCGATGTGAACTCGAGCCCTCCTCGCTCTCCTGCGGGGAAGCCGGGATGGTGGAGGGGCTGCAGGAAGCTGGGAGCTGGGAGTTAGGAGTCTTCCCCGAGGATCTCTGTCACAAAGGAGGCCATGTCAGTCTCTTTGGTGTCGTGCAAGGTAAAGAAAGGGTGTTCCTGCAAACGAGACCAAAGACAACGTCAGCTGAGACTCAAGGACAGACAAGGCCAAACACAGACCCTGGGGATGTAACACAGCTTGGGGTGGATACCAGTCTCCTCCCCAGGCTCCCATGGACACCATTCTTCAGCTAAAGGATAAACTCTGGCATTTCTCAGCTCAGCTCCAGTGGGACACCCCATCTTGGCAGCTGTACTACCATCTTTCAAGATCTAAACTCTCCAAGAGCAAGACATGACACAGGGAGAAAAACACCTGGAAACCCTGACCTTAACACCCATGAAATCAACACACCCTTCCACCTCAGACACACTACACCCATCCTGCTCCATGCCTAGAAGTCACCCACATGTTGTCCCATTTCCCTGCTGGACCACTGGTTTGAGTTTTGAAGTTGGGAATAAAACCCAGCAGAAACAGCTCTGTACTTACCATAAGTTCTAAATAGTTCATTCGCTCAGCTGGGTTCTTCCTTAAGCTGGAAGGAAAAAAAATGGGAGAGAAAGGCTGTAGGATCTTTTACTTTTGCTGTAAGTGGTCTGTCATAGGGGATCTCCCCCTCCCAACCAACATGAAATGCTTCCCATGGGCTGCACTCATCCCTCTCCCTCCTTGGCTGAGCAGGTTTGAACCACCAGCAAAGCAGCCAGGCAGGTACCTGGGGAAGGACAAGTCAGTGTTTTGCCACAAAAAGCACAAGTCAAGCAGCTCTGCAGTCTGCCCCTCACAGACCACAACAGCTGGGGAGGAGAGGAGATGGTTTCCCAGTAGCTGCAGGGTGAGCTTGCCTCTGCCTGGCAGCTCCAGGGAGCAGGAACATCCCGGGAAGAGCAGCTTCCCACAAAACCACAAAGCAGCTTTCACCCACAGGCTGCCAGGGGTTCCTTCTGGTTTCACTGCCACTTTGCCAGAAAACACCAACATTTCAGCAGCACTGACAGGAAAAGGGGAAGAGAAACCTCTGCACCTTCCAGCCAGCCTGGGTGAGTCAGGCCGAGAGCAAAACCAGTCCGGGCAGCGCTTCCTGCCCTGCTGAGCACCAGGTACAGCAAGGAGGGGAGAACTGAGCTCCCAAAGGACAGCAAACCCAGCCCCACGCTTCACCCCAACCCCTGCAGCCCCTGCTGGAGCCTCACCACTGTGCTGTGAAGTCCACAAACTCCTTGGAGAAGCGTTCAGGCGGCAGCTGGGGCGAGGGCTCCTCCACCACCTGCTTGAGCTGCTGGAAGGGCGTCCCCCAGGACTCGTATGGGAAGCGGAGGATGGCCAGCTCAATCTGGGGATGGAGGCAGGGCAATGTCAGACACACACCAGGCACAACCCCACCGTGCTCAGCCAGCTCAGATTCAAAGGAAAACCCTCTTTCCTTACAAACCATTTTCAATTTGGGTCATACCACCTTTTTTTTTTCTAAATACAAAGACCCAGAGGCCAAAAATACTTCCTTTTGAGGCTCGTTCAGCATATTAATGCATTTACAGGAAGTCACAAAAGATATGTAAAACGGGATTATTTAAAAAGATAATAATAACAGCACACAGTTTCTGCACTGGCTTCCAAAGTGCTCTGCTGGCCCTAAGGCAGCCTCTGGGCCTTGGGCTGGCACTGAGTGAGCTAAACACACAAAAAATCCACAAACCCGAGAAAAATTAAGTGCTAGAAGATAATTTTGCCAAAACCACCTCAATTACTGGGTTCTTCCTACAAGTCACCTCTGCTCCATCCCTCATTTAAGCAGGAAAAAGTCTGTCACAGCTCTTGGGCAGTCTCCTCATACCAAGGATCAGCTCCTGTCTCAAAATGGGCAACAGAAGCTCCAGACCAGCCTGGTAGGGTGGGATGGGATGGGAGGAGTAACAAACCTGAAAGGACAGAGTGGGGACAGAGCCCCAGGGTCCCTCCCTGCCTCTGGCTCGGGTCAGGGGAGCTCAGTTCCTGCTGCTGGAAAACTGAATGGAGCCACCAGCCCAGGAAGGCCTGGAATAGTCCTGCAAACTCAATGGCCCAAAAACTGTCTGATCTGAAATCAACCCAACCCCTTCATAAGTAAAACAAAACAAAAAAAAAAACCAAAAACTCAGGAAGCCAGCCCAGGAGGAAGACACAAGAGGGAACCACATATTATGGGGGTCCATTCAGCTGCAGGCTGGCGAGCCTTCAGCAAGGTCCTCTCTCCCTTCCAGCTTTGGATATTCCATCACTCAGACTCTCCCATCCCACAGCTTCCTGCAACTCAGAGCTGATGACATTTCCAGCCAGCCAGCCCAGCTCTGCACTGGCATGAGGACACCAGGGAGAAGGGCTTGGGTTTGTCACCGTGGATGAGACCATGCTGGGGAAGAGGGAACATTTGCCAAATTCCAGCACAGACAAATGCAGCGATGCAGCCCCCAAAACAAAGGCCACAGCTAAGAGGGCACAGGAAAAGTTCTTGAAAATATTCTACCCTCAGAGAGAGAGTCTCCTGGAAAGCAGAAGCTGTTTCTCAGGCATCCCTTGGAGCCAACAGCTGGGATTTCCTTTGTCTGCTGGCGCCAGAGGATCTCAGCTGCTTTCTGCAAGGTCTGCTTCTTGCAGGAGGCAGATAAACCATCCCGAGCAGCTGCGAGTTGGAACTGAAAGCATTTCCCCTTCCTGTTGGCTGCTCTGAGCTACCCCGCAGGCAGGATTTGCTGCAAACCACACACAGCAGCTCTCACTGCAGCAGGACTGGAATCCCCTGCAAGGCTCTGGTGACATGGAGGGTGAGGCAGGAAGGCTGAGCCCCAGCTGCAGCAAACCCTGCTCCACTGACCCCCCCTCAGCCAGCACACAGGGAACTGCAGAGCAATTAAAAGCCAGACTCTTGGATAGTCATTGTCATCCCGACATTGTCTGCTGGGAGCCTGAAGTCCCTGGGTAATTAACCTCATGCCCTGAGCTGTCCTGCTCAAATTGAGTCCTACTTGATGGGCGCCCACCCAGCTGCCACTGCTCACAGCAGGGGCACAGCCCCACTGACCAAACCCCACCCCATACAGATCCCAGCCCTTGGCATTACCATTGTGATCCCAAGGCTCCAGACATCTGACTTCACGTTGTAGCCCTTCTGGTTCAGCTCAGGGTTTATTCTTTCTGGCTGTAACAGCAAAATGGGAGATGTTACCACTCCTGTTTTCCCAGTGCAAACCCCACAGAGCAAATCTCTGGGTGGATTTCCCTGGTTCATGTCCCCAGGGAGGCAGGGTCTGAGGTTAAAGCTAGCTCTGATGAAAGCCACATCTTGCTCCACACAACTCACATCAACTCTCTCAGCAGGAGAGTGAGACTTGCATGATCCCTGCCTCAGGAGCACATGGAGCCTCCCACATGGATGCCACAGATGGCAAAGGGAAACTCATACTGACTTGAGGATGAAATTAAGTGATCCTGCCAAGAAACACCTCAGCACTTTCTATCCAACAAGGAGTGGTGCCACAACCAGCACCAGCCAGTTTTGTATCCTCCTGCAAATGGAAGGGGCAGAGGGAGAGTGGCTGTGGGATTAACACACAGAGCTGGGCTTACAGGGAGGCTAATCCCACCCTTGGAGGCTCTGCTGAGTCAGGGAGACCAGAGCACTCTGGAGTGGCTTTTATCTCAGGGTGGAGGTGGAACAGACTGATTTCTAAGCAGCAGCAGCCTCTTAGAAGCAATCAGGGCTGAGGGCTGCACAGGGTTGCACTTACAGCCATGTAGGGTTTGCAGCCAGCATCCATGGTCTTGGCCACAGAGTCCACCAAGTAGCCACTGATCCCAAAGTCACACATCTTCACGTGGCCCTCCTTGTTGATCAGCACGTTGGAAGGTTTCACATCTAAAAGAAAATGCAAGAGGGCAAACTGGGCATTTTCAGGGGTACTGAAGAGTCTGAGACAAGACAGGCCCCCATACAGGCCCTCCACAGGGGAGGGAGGCAAAACCCCACTGGTCTTACTTCAATAAAAGTTGTTCAAATGTAAACTACAACCATGTCTTTCAGGCAGAACAAGTCTCCTCTCCAACCAGGCAGGTCAAAAGGTTGAAATAAAATGCCGAGGAGTCAATCCCCAGTTTCCCAGGAGAGATTTATGTGCCCAGCATAGCCTTAAAAGCACAACTCTATCAAATTCTCAGGACAGTTTATCCCATGATCTGTCCACAACTACACAAGGGACTCTACCAGGATGGAGAGCAGGCCCTGGGTGCTACAATTCCCATCTGTGATTTTTGTAAGGTCTCCTTCAGCCCTCACTTTGCTAAAACTACCCAGCCAGGACAATTTGGGGATTTTGTCTCTAAGAGCTGCCTTCAAGGTACATCAACATCTGTACTCCAAGAGGGACAGAAATGGTCATAAAATAGAGGTAGTGAGGAATTCTGCTGTTACATTCAACCCTTCATCTGAAAAGGTGGAAGAGAACAACATCCTGCAAGAAGGGGTGCAGCTCAGGAACAAGTCTTGAGCATCCACATTTGTCCACCACGGTCCTAAGCACCAGCAGATTCCACTTTAGGCATCTCAGAGGGACACAGCACACCTGGAAAGGAAACCTCCCCTAGCTGATTTCAAGGTGAGACCTCCAGCCACACTCCATTAACCCCATCCAGCATTTACCTCTATGGATTACAGACAGTTTACTGTGCAGGTGCTCCAGAGCTCGTACAATCTGGGGACAAACAGAGTGAAAAAGCACCCATCAGTCACATGCAGCAGCCTCACACTGCAAACACACCACAGGCCTCAGGAGAGAACTCCAGCAGGCTCAGGGGATGCACAAACCCATCTAAGAACCCAAGAGCCACTCACAGACACAGCCATTTTCCCCAAAATGTCTTCAGGGATGGTTTTCTTCTTCTCCAGTACTTTCTTGTAGAATTTATCTAGGGAGGTGTCCATGAGCTCCATGCAGATCCACACATCACCCTGTGGATGGAGAGAAAGCAGCTGAGAGGGAATTCCCTGGAAATCCGTGGGAGCTAAAGAACACAAAGGTGTTTGGGGACAGTTTGGTGCTTCCAGTGCAATCCCATGGCCCCAGGTGCCCACTAGGCACCCACCAGGTCAGTACCTCACGGAAGAGGGCTCCGTAGAAGGTGACAGTGTAGAAGCAGTCAACTGTCCTCATGGAGATGTCCAGGTCCATCAACAACCTCTTCTGCTCCTGAGTGTTCACAGTGGCTCGAATCCTCTGAGACAAACATGAAAGAAGGGTTTGGTGTAGGTGGGGTAACACCATCACCCCCCAGCCTGACTCAGGACCTGCAGTTCTGGGGCCAGGGTGTTTTATCCTTATTTTGCAGCCAGCAGCAGCCAGGAGACGCCCAGATTGCCTCTGCCAGACAGAACCTTAACGAATGCCAAACCCTTGGCACGCTCTGCAGGGGATGCAGGGCCAGGGCAGCAGTCTGGACAGGCCCTCTGACATCCCAATTGCAGGCACCAATCCTGCATTTTCAAGCCTGGATTATCGATCCCACTGTGCCCAGCCAGCACCAGCACAGACCCTTCACCGGCCAAACCACACCAGGAAGCTGCCAAACCAGATAAGCCCATCCCCATTTTGCCAGAACCAGTGGAGCTCAGCAGTTCCTGTGCTGCCCCCCCTGGTCCCCACACCACTCAGGTGTCCTCACCTTCACAGCCATGATGGTGCCGCTCTGCGCGTGCCGGACCTTCTCCACCACGCCATAGGCCCCACGGCCCAGCTCTGAAATGGCCACCAGGTCATCAGCTTCCACCTCAAAGTTCTTCAGGGAGAGAGGACAAAATGACATCAGGGATGAGCACATTTATCACCAAGGACATCAGCAACACTTTCAGCTCACTCATGCAGGGTGTTTCAAACAATGCACCTACAGGACTCCAGAGGCACCACAATTCGAGAGGATGGGGGTATTTTTGGCTCTTTTGAATCACAGCCCAAACCCTCTCACCCCACACTCTCCAGAGCTCATTTAATTCCCCTTCTGCAGCTGGAGATCAGGATTTTAATCATCCTTTAAGCCCAGGGAACGTTGCCACTAGAAAGGGCACCAAAGGTTGGTGCCTCTCTGCCTGCTGAGGATTACCCACACAAGGGTATTTCTGCAGCTGCTGAACTATTTGCAGGATTTTAACAGCTCCTGTGCCAATATGGGCAGCAGCCAGGAGCCTCCAAACCCCTGTGTGCAGCCAAGGATCCCTCACCTCTTCCCGTACCTCAAAAGTCACCAGTCACAAATACACCCATGTGTGTCTAATAACATCTGTGCCAAGCCTCTCTTAGACAGGATGCACACAGCAACTCCATTTCTAATTATCAGCGAGTTCAAACAGATTTTACCCGCTTTCAAAACTCTTCCCCACCACCAAAAAGCTGCCAGCAAGGTAAAACCTGAGTTAACACCAAGAAAACAACTACATAAGTATTGCTTCAAGCTGGGAAAAAAAAACCATGGCCAGTGCTCACCCCAGTGAGTGCCTGACATAGCAGGGAGCCAGTGAGCTCCTGCACAACCCACAAACAAGTTTCCCTAAAGACACATTCCCCTGTAATTGCTGGCTCTGCTGGGCAGGGCATGAACCGAGTGAGACACGGGCTATTTTTGGATGCCACATTCATCGCTCCTAATAAGTCACAGGCCTCCTTTCAGCCAGCCTTTGTCCAGCCTCCAGTTTTCCTCCAGTCCCAGGGAAGGAAAATAATACCAGGATGCCAAAGCACCCCAGTGGCCACAAAGGCAGCGAGGGTGGGAAAGGAGCACGGCACAGCTCCGGATATGATGCCTGCAAGCTACACCCTGTGCAGGGAGAGAGGAAACAGCCTCTGGCGTGGAGGAGATGTGGCTGCCAGGCCCCTGGCCAACACTGTCCCCTCAGCACTGGTCACAGCACAGGCAGCAGCCACCAGCTCTGCCAGACCTCCCTGCCAGCCCTGGCTCTGCTGATTCCAGCCAGATGTGGCTGCTGATTCCAGGCAGATGTGGCAGGCAGGGAGCAAGGAGGGCTGTGCCTGAGCTCAGCACTGAGCTATGCTCTGCCCAGCACAGGAAGGTGCCGGCCCTTTCCTGGGCAGGACACAGATCCTGAAATGAGGAGAGCAGGGCTGAGGGGACATGTCTGACCTCCCACCCCAGGCAGCTGGCACAGCAGCAATGTGAGCTCGCAGGGCCCTCCAGGAAGGACCTGGTGGTGCTTTTTGGGACACGTGTTCTGCAGTTGTTCCACGTTATTGTGTTTTTCCTTTCCTGGCATTTGCCCCAAGGCTTCCCCAGAAGCTGGCGGTTCCCAGCACACTCCAGGAACCAGCACTGCCCTGCCCAGCAACAAGAGGTGATGGATGCGCTGGCAGTTCCCTCCCAGGACAATGGGATGCACGGCACGGCCTGTGCAGATCCCATGGACTCCAGGTCACCACCCACCCCCATTCCTAAAACTGGACTTCTGCCCAAGTCCCTCTTCTCCATCATGTCACTCCAAAATACCCCAACCAGACCCTTCCTGCAAACACTGGAGCAGACAAGGAAGGGACTCCAGAGAGTGTTCCCTAAGCTGCAGCACTGTCCCCGTGCACACACCATGCCTAGGCTGTCACAGAGAGCACCTCTCCCAGAGTTCTTGCTGCACACAACACCAGGACCAGAAAACACCACAGAGAGCAGGACTGTACCCTGGACCCAGCCAAAGCTTTCTCTCCTCAACCCTAATCCTTGCACTGAGGCCAAGGGACCCAGATCCCATCAGCCAAGCCACCTCCCAGCCTAGAAGGGTCTAGATATAGGGCTGATCCAATGCAGGGTATTTTTAGCTCATTTGCAAACAGCCTCCGCAGACTTGGGAGAGCCCATAACAAGAGAATGAAATAAAATAGAGACAGTGGCTATTTCTAGCAGTGCTTTTCATCAGGTCACTAGGAAAGACTTTGGAGAAACAGAGAGAAGCTTTGTGTCCAGCTCCTTAAGCAGCAACACAGACCCGTGGGTAGGCAGGATAAAAGGGCTTTGTTTGGGACACTGTGAGCTTGGTGAGGCCACCCTCATTAGAATAGATTGCTCCACAAGGGAAGGTCCTGCTGTGATGTCCCACCCTTGCAAAGTTGCATCCCAGGAGGCTGAACTCCTGATCTGACAGGCTGCAAGGCACAATCCACACAGCTCTCCATGCCCAGGGAAAACAGAATGGGAAGCAAACAAAAAAAGAAAAAGAAACCCCATTGATACGTACTTTATCTCCAATGGTAATGAACGCCCTGGAGTCCAAGTTCCTCGGGGGCCTGCAAGGAAAGAGACACAGTCAGGGGAAAGCTCAGCTTCATTCACCCTCTTGGCCAGAGCCAGGTTTCACATTCCTTTGAGCACTTTCAGCTGCTGCTTTCCCCCCCTCCCCATGCCTCGTTGTAGGTTCCAACCAGCCCCCTCCAAACACCCACAAATGCTTTAAATCGTGCCAGCAACACCTCACCCCACACCCACGAGGCACAGTGAGAAGCCCGGGGAGTCAGCCAGGTGAGACATGCACCAAACCACCAGGCTGTGAAACCATTCCTGCTCAGGAGAGGAGCCCGAGGAGCCGAGAGTGGCGGGATGAGCCCTTTCTGTGGCAGAGCAGCTCAGCTGTCATGTTTTGACAGGCAGGTGTTGTAACAGCACAGCCACGTAGCCCGAAACGCACGCGAGGGAGCAACAGGTAATTCCTCCCCTGTGAGTCATTTGTGTACACTCTGCTGCTTGTTCCAGGCAGGTAGAGCAGGCAGCACTTCAGTGTCACCCTTTGCACAATGCCAGGCGGACGAAAGTTGTCCTTTATGGCTTTTTTCCTCATTGCTGCCCACTTCCCATTACGGGCAGCACGGTACTTTCAGAGCCATCATGAGGGTTCTTGCCCCTCATGCCTCACTTCTGGGCTCTCCCCATCCCCTGGGAGCTTCTAAGAGCAGAGATTGCCCAACTGGTTTAGTCTCAATTCCCATCAGAGCAGCCTCCGGCTTCAAGGAAGTACTTTGGGCTCTGAGCAAAAGCCTTGCACTGTGCAAATATTTGCACTGCAGCTTGAAAAGCAGGGAGAAAAGGAGCTGTGGACAGCTTGCACCAGCCTCTAGGCATGCAAAGCCCTGCAGACTCCAGCATGAGGCCTTTTCCAGGGGAAATTCAAACTCTGGCAGCAGCAGAGACAAACGTGCCCGTGGGGGAAGGAGGTGGTTGTCACATGCAAGGCTTGGCTACTTGAGGCTGCACAGCATCAGTGGGGGAGCTCCCCTTCCTCCCCCTTTCCACCTGGGGTTTTCAGCAGTGATATTTCTCTTTTGGGGATTTCACTGCTCTCCTGGAGCTGGGAGAGTTCTCTAGAACAGGTTTCTGGAGCAAACAAGGCTCAGCAGTGCTAATGCAGCCCAAAGTGTTTTGGAAGAGCACCACAGAAGTGGAATTTTAGCCGTCTGCTCTTTGTCAAACCAAGCACTGCTACCCTGGGCTCTCCCCCATGGCATAACAAGCTTCAGCAGCTCAAAGCAAACAGGGCAGGGAGAAATTCCAGTGCCCTGAGATACTGCTGGGCAATGGCCCTGGCACCAAACAGCACAACAGTGCAAGATGTCTGTGCCCTCCTTGTAGCAGGGTAAGGAGCTGCAAACAACTCAAACTAATCCTGATACTCAGGTCATGCAAAGCACTCCCCAGCCTTTCTGCCTCTGACTTCTGATGTCATCCAGCTACCACCACCTAAAATTCTTCCCCTCTTCTTCCCTCAGGCAGATTTGCTCTCTCTACCACATCTTTGCCCTTTGGCATCAGCAGAGCCATGGCAGAAACACTGGGGAAAGCTTCCCAGAGGATTCTGAGTCTTTGCCTTTAGGACATTTCAAACCAAAGAGGCACCTCCCAGAGAGACACACGCTGTGCACGTGTCTGCACACACATGTGCAATTCCTTCTCATCACCCACGAGCCACAGCTCAAGAGAAAAGAATAACTGTGCTGATTTTGGGAAGTCTTCACAGGCCATTCCTCTCAAGGAAGTGCCAAATGCAGCTCTGGAGAAGTTCTTTAAGCAGCAGAGATACTTACGTTGTGTTGGCAACGGGTGGTTTGATGGGGACACATGTTATCCTCAGATCCCGTTTCTTCTTGCCTTTCACTGGAAGAGAAGATGCACACGTGAGCAAATGGATTTTTGCTTTTTTCCTTCAAGCATCCTCTTCCCAGTAGCCACTAGGGAGGGAATGCAGGGCCTGGAACCCTCACCATGGTCAGCAAAATGCCAAGAGGGTCACAATGGCCACTTGCCCAAAATTTCAGGCAAGAGCCAGAAGCACAAGTGGGTCTCAATGACACTGCTGAGCATTTCTCTGTAGAAATAGCCAAGGGTGCACTAACAAGCCATTTTCCAGGTCTTGCAGCCAAGCACTGTACCCCCAAAAGGCTCTTTACCCTTCATGGCTATTAACAGTCCCCTCTCTTAAGAATTTAAACCCTTTCTGAGGTTAAAGCTGCAATTTCTGCTGGGCACTTACCTGGTTTGTGTGGCTCCAAGGATCCTTTGGAATCTGAAAGACAGAAACGAGACACCAGCTCAGCCTTCATGCTCCAGCCAAACCAGACAGCAGCCCTGTATCCCCCATGGCTCATGGGCCCAGGAGAGCTCCAGGAGAGCTCGGCAGCTGGGCTTTGGGAGCACAGCCAAGCCTGGCCCCATCCCCGTTTCTCCAGCCACAAGAGGTCCCCATGCCATTAGTGATGTGCAGGACTCCCAAAAACGCTCCCTGTCCGGAGGCTCCTTGACCCCCAGGGCTCCAGCCCCAGCCTGGCCTTCCTAGGAAGAGCCTAAGTTGGATCTGGCATGGAGGGCATCCAGCAAAAGCAAGGAGTTAGTCACAGCAGGACAGGGGACAACCCATCCACAGCAAACGGAAAACAGGGAAAAACCAGACATGAGCTGACTGTCAGCCAGCAGTGAACCCTTCACAAATCTGGGCTTGCACAGCCTGAGGCATCAGGACAAGGCACCAGGAGTGAGGCATCAGCACAAGAGGATGCTCTTGTCCTCCTCCTCCCAAACAGCCCTGAGATAACAACACTCACTGCTGCAGAGGGAAACAGGGCTCAGGCAGGGCCAGGACAGGCCAGAAACCTGCAGGTGAAAATTCCATCCCAGCTCCCTGGGAAAATAAACTGACTCCAAGGGGCTGAAGTGTTGCAGCTGAGAGCATCAAGGTCCTGATCCCCCCAGGAGAGACAAGGGGGCAGCTGCACTTTGCAGCTAAAGGTGCTCCTGGCTGCACAGAGCTGGAAGATCCATTAGAAAGCAGGAATGAATACCAAGGTGTGCTCCAGGCTGGGAGCAGACAGCTCAGCGTGGCCTTGGACAGCCTTTCAGAACAGCTCCTACCTGCCTGGCTGCCAGGAGCAGGCGTGTGGACAAAGTCCAGCACTCCAAAGGCTGCCAGGGAAGGGAGGGGAGAGGCGAGGAGCTGGAATTTCAGCAGAGACACAGCACCGTGAGAGAGCTCCTGCAGCTGCAGCGGGACAGAAGGGTGACACACGCCCAACATGTCCCCAGCACTGACAGCCCCCATGCGTGTGCCCTGCCAGCTCCAAGATAAAACGGGTGCCTGGAACTCACTTTTCCTGCCTTGTCCTTCCCCACATGCAAACCTCACTGAGTTTGCAAGTTAAAGCTGGTCTGCAACATACTGCAAATGTCCCAAGTGCAGAATTAGCAGCATCCCTCCCTGCTGAGGGAATCAGCACGGATCAGTCCACACCCCCACCTTATCTTGCACTTTTCCTGCATCAGAGCTGACCCAAAAGCTCCAAGACCAGCACAGTTTCCATGATGTGAACTTCCAGCTCAGTGAAATCAGCCAACGAGCAACTCCACCCCAAAGCGATCCCACTTGGATGGAAACCACCTGACCGTGTCAGAGCAATCACAAGTTCTAATCTGTGAGCCTGCAGGGTTTCCCTTCCCCACTGCCCACCCAGCAGGGCTGGAAGGGGCACGATGAACAGCCCCACACACCCACTGATGGCACTTTGCAAAATACCCACTTGAGAAATGATGGCAGCAAATGCAAAACAGAAGCAAAGGAAAGATGCTGTCCATGGGTTCAGAAATGCCTCCCCTTTCCATTCCCAGCCTCTCAGTACTCAGTGTGGGAGGCCAAGAACAGAATCCACAAACTGAGGTCCCCTGAGTCTTTTTGCACTCAGGCAAGTTGAGGAGCTTCTTGTGGGCACCCATCCCATCCCAGGGGATGGATTGAGCTCCGTGCTGAGCGTTTCACCCCCAGGACCTGCTCTGAAACTCAGATTAGTCTCTGCTCCACACACAGCCCCCCCAGCAGTTATCAGCCAGACCTCTACACGCAGCCCTGAAATCCCCCCGTGCTGGCTGGGATTCTGCTCCATCTGTTTGCTCTCCCTCTCCCCAATTGCCATAGTAACCCCGCAGAGCCGGCACAAAGCGCCTTCTGTGCCACCAGCGGCTCCCCTGGCACCGCGGCTGTGACTCACAGGGCAGGAGCAGGGTCCACAGGCACCCGAGCCAGGCCTCCTGCAGGATGGCCTCAGCCCTTCCCCAGCCTTTCTGGCTGCAGGACCGAGGCTGGAGGGAGCTGGGAGCACCCAGTGTGGGGCTGGGAATCACAGGGTGTGTGTCCTGCAAGGGACATGGAGATTCCCTGTTCCAAGTCCCCTGCTCCACACAGGAGAGTCTTTGGATGTGCACTGGCCATGAACTCTGCTGTCACAGGCACCCTGCAGACTTCCCTGTACTCCCAAACTACCTCCCTTGACTTCCCAGAGCTGGAGACAGCAACCATCCCCTTGAGAGCCTGTCCTGCTTAGCCCCAGAAAGCATTTCCTAGCTCCAACATGAAAAAGCACTGATTAAACCAGAGGCTCTGCCTGGGCCACCTACAATGGGCAGAAAACCCAGCTCAGCCCATGTCTGCAGGAATAAAATCACCCAGGATGTTGCCCTGCAGCCAGGGAGCTGAGGCAGAGGTTGGATTCGTTCAATACAACTCTCCTAAAATTTGCCATGAGATTTCCAGCTCCCAAAGGCTGGCCTAAACTACTCCTTGCTGCAAGCTTCTCCCACTGCTTGTGGCACCAGTGCTTCTACAACTCCCCAAGGAAAGCCCATGCCCTGTTCTGGCTGAATGAGAGTGCAGGACAAAACAGGAAAGGGAATAAAGAAAAAGGGAAAAAAAGAGAGCAGCAGAAAGGCAGTGGGATGGGCATGACGTGACCCTGCAATTCAAGCCCTTCAGTCGCAGGGCAGCTTTTGCCTTCAGCCCCCGCAGGCAGCTGCTGTCAGCTCCTTCCCACTGGAGAGTCCCTGGCATTGCCTCTCCTACACTTGAGACTCAGCACAATCACTCCCACATTTGGGATCCCGGGAGGGTTGGTGCAGGAGGAATTGGTAGAATGTGCACAACTGCTTAGGTCACCTGAAGACCCTGGAAACTCTCCAGTTTCCCAAGGCACTGAGCTCTTGCAAGAGGGGTGTCTGCAAGCACAAGTTCCCCTCAAGAGATCCCTCTGCAAAAGGCCAGAAGGCAGCAGCAGGACAAGGCGATTTGGGGACATGTCCTGGTTATCCCTGCAAGCTGCAGGGCTCTGCTGGCAGCCCTGAGCCCACGGGATGGCAGGGCACCATTCCGGGCACAGGAAAGGGCTGCCAGCCACGGACACACACGGCACAGTGCCCTGCACCCAGGCAGGGGAAAATTAGCTGACAGAAGTTCCTGGTGCGGATGAAATTGCAACCCACGTGATGCTGCAAGCACGTAACTGCATCCTTTATGCTAAGAAAGGAACCATTTCCTCCTAAAGAAAAAAAAAGAAAGAAAAAAGCCCAACGAGATTTTTTCTCATGCTACAACCACCACCAGTTAAGAACCGCCAGACATTTCCTGGAACTGCCTAATTCAACACCGGAATCCTCATTTTTGCCACCACCAACTTCAGCCCTATTAAGTTGCACCTCTCCGCGGGAGGCTTTTCCTTCCCACATCGCTGGCGTGGGCGGAGAGAAATGAACAGGACAATCTAAAGAACTGCAAATAAAGCTATTTGACTGAGTCGACCTTTGAAATTAAACCTCTCCACTGCCTCCCCGGGGCTCTGGTTGCAGCCCCAGGTGAAGTCCTGGGCACGGGAGGCTGCTCTAAAAGCTGCACTGCTTTGTTAGTGCTGGGGGAAATGTTTTGGTAGCATCCCGGTTCTCCTCGATCCAAGGAGGAGAGTCAAATGCCAGGGATAGGGCAGAAGGCTGGAGGGTGGATCCCAGCCCTGCTGCAGAGAAAGAGCTGGAACAAAAATGCATCAAGGAAAAACAAAAAAAAGAGAAATAAATTGGAGGCAGGGTGCAGAGCAGAGAGGGGAATTTGGGTGCTTGGTCATGAGAGCCAGCTCCTCACAGGCACACTTTGTGCTGTTTTCCACTGTTGGGAGTGGAAAAAGCTGTCCATGGAAGTGGAAAAAAGGCTCTCAACCTGCTGAGAGCCATCACTCATCGTCCTGCCGAGGTCCCGCTGCAGAGGGGCTCCCGCGGGCCAGCACGCTCCTCACTTCTGCAAAACTGCCAGCGAGCAGCAGGAAAAAACCACGCTGCACAAAAAAGCCCCTTGCAGCCCCAAAACAGCCTCTCAGCCTACGCTGAATCAGAGCTCCCGACTGCTGGGGCTGTGAGCACCCACCTTTCCCATGCAACAGGCAGGGGACAGCCACAAAGAGCTGCTGGAAAACCCTGCGTCCCAGGAATGCAACTCAAACCGGAGCCAGAAACCAGCTTTACCCTCTGCATATTTTCCTCCAGACATGCTGGATTTGTTTATTTTTTTATTTTTTTTTGCAATTAAGACACCGGAGTTTTAACCCCCCACAAAACATGCAACTTTTCCAGTGCTTTAAAAATAGACACTCAGCTGCACAGACCGACCCCACGCCCAAGCCAGGAGAAACAAAACCGCGTGGATTGACCCCGCAAAGTTACACAGCCCCTTTTAGCACCAAAAGCAGCCCTTTGCTCTCCCCCACCACGTGTTTTGGAAATTGCAACATCTACCTTGCTTCTTGTCCATGGTTTCCCAGAAATGAGGAGCAGCGCCGGCACGGCACGCCTGGCAGAAGAGAGGGATGGGGGCGGACTGGAGGAGGGAGGGGAAAAAATTCCCGCAGGATCCAGCGCACGGCACTTCTTGCAAGCACCGATGATTCTTTTCAGTGGGAATGCATGGCCCGAAGCACCCGCCGGCTTCACAGAGCCCTCCTCGCCCGGTGTCCCCAAATCCTGGGGGTCCCCAAGGCTGGGAGCAGCAGTGAAGGCAAGCAGGGGGAATTGGGGAAGGTAGAGCCGCGTTCCCTCATCGGCAGCTGCCGAGGTTGGCCGGACTCGGCTCCGATTACCCTTGAAAGCTCAACAGTTGTAAAAACTGCAGCAGAGAAATAGCAGGTGACGTCAACAGGAAACTGGTGGGGAGCCAACTCCAGCTCCGGGAGCTGCTGAAGCGCTGGATTGCTACAGTGCATCCCGGTGGGACACGTTCTCTTCCCACAAATTCAACCATTCCGAGCCAGCCTGCAGGCCCAGGCATCCCACCGGAGTGACCCTTGCTCCGGGACAGCCCTGGCACTGACCAGCAGAGCCAAGGGGAGCCCAGGCTCGCTGGTTTGGGCACCAAAGGGGTGCTGGGATGGAAAGAGGTCACATTTCGTTCGTGCATTAATGTGACACGTTAATTGCTTTGCCACTAACAACTATTACCACAACAAATAGTAGAAATATTGTTCCATGACAATGCCAGCACGGAGCTCAGCAGCTATTCCAGGGTGACAACCGAGATGGCATCTCTGGTAGCAAAATATAAATTGCTGCATGCATTTGGCTGGGAAATAGCAAGGGAGAGTGGGAAAATAAAAGCATTCATTTCTCTGCAAGCACGTGCAAGAAAAGCCATGGCCAAGTATTGCTGCTCTTCCCCTTTCCCTCCAAACCGCTCCTGCAGAAACCAAGGCTGATGTTCCTGATCAAAGCCAGGCTCAGCTCTGACAGGCTGCAGTTTTGTTTTCGATTTCCCTGTCAGCCTGAAAGGGAGATACTGTACCAGCTTCTTTACCTTAAACTAATTATAGAAAATCTACCAGTGCTTTGCTCCTGAGCTCTCTTCCAACTCCAGGCTGTGCCGGACCAGGCACATTTGCAGGCTGAAAAGTCAGAGGTCAAGGTAAACGCACATACCAACATAATGAGTGGCTCTAATTTTAAATAGTGTTTATGTAAGCCCCAGAAGGACTGCGGAAGGTATTTTCTCAGGCTCATTTCCACTCCCAGGGTATAGTTTCAGGCACAGATCATCAGCACATAAAGGATGCTGACGCAGGAGCTGCTCTTGCAGATGGCAAGAGCCCTCCTTGTGCTGCCCTCCCATCACTAACTCTATTAACAGCTAATTCCCTCTCACCCAGACACAGACACTCCAAGGATCTTTACAGACACCCACAGAGTCAGAGCAGAAAGTCCCTAACCCAGCAGGTGGGATGGGAAACAAGATTTCCTTTGAAAAGTCCCATTGGGTTTCAGCGCCTGAGGATCAGGGGTGGTGTGAAGAAGAGCTTCCCAATATCTCAAAAGCATCTTAAAAAAATAAACAAACAAGAAAAAAAAGAGAAAAAACAAAAACAAGCCCAACCATCCTTTCAAGTCTCATGATTGGCAGCTCTTTCAAAAGTTTGCTGGTGCAGTAGGAATAGCCAGGCCTGGAAAGATGTGCACTGTTTGCCATAAATTATCCAGTCCTTTTAGGGCACAGGTAATCCCAGAGGAACAAAAAGCATCAGGTGTTTCACTGGTGTTAACAAAGCCTCCCCACGAGGGATGTCACCTCATAAACAGGTGAGGGATGCTGGGAGAGCAAATCCTGGGGAGAATTCACACACTCACACAGGGTCAGGGATGCCAGGGCAGAGCCAGGGACAGGGATGGCTCCCATCCCTCCCAGCTGCCTCCTGCCAGGGGGCTGCCTTGAATAAGGGGAAGAGCACACCCACAAAAACAGCAATGAGCTCAAACAGTGCCCTGCCAACACAGGGCCCCTCTCCCCACCCTTCCCCTGTGGACACACAGCCCCTCCCGAGGCCACTTCAGTTAAGGCTGGGTCACCATCGCAGCCAGGGAGTGGAGATGGGGACGAGCTGCTTTGCCACGAGCAGCAGAAGTGTCCCATTTGGGGCTGGAAAGGAGCTTTTGATAGGTTTGTTTGGGACAGAGCACAAAATTAATGACTTCACCTGTCCTGTAAGAAGAGCTGCTGTCTAACCACAGGGATGGGGTGATTTTCATGGAATATTTAATTCCCTCTGATCAGAGACAAGCCCATGCACCAGCTGGCTGCACCATCCCAGCACCACAGTGCTTGATGTCCCCACATCTCTGCAGGAATTGCAGCAGCTCCCCTGGTCAAGGCTGCAAGGCAGCCACTGCCCCAATCTGGGATGCACTCACCTCTCCACACACAAGGCACACATCTCACAGGAAAGCCCCACATGCCCGAGCCATGCACGGGACACACAGTCTGGAAACTCTGTTTTAAAATAGAGCCTTTGAACTGAATCCAGTTGGAAAGGGAACAGTGTTATCTTTCTCATCCCCTTGGATGGAGCACGAGATCATCCGTGGTTGGGGACAATCAATCATTGCACCACACAGGACTCAGAGCAGGATGTCACACCCACAGAGCCACCAGCTCTGGAGGAGACTGTGCAAGGGAGAAGGATGTGACCTCTCAGTGCCCAACGAGGAATTTGGGGATGGGCACTTCAGCCAAAGTCTCTGACAAGCAGAGGCACTGGCACAGCCACCTCTGGGGCTCACAGCCACACCCGGGCTCAGTGCAGCAGCCAGATAACACCGAGGCAGCCCCGGGAGGATGTCACCGCCCAGCCACATTCCAGCTGTATTTTTAGGTTACCTGCACAACCTCGAGGGCTGGAAAAAACGTTTGGTTTTGTCCCCATGTGTCAGCCTGCTCTCGCCCAGCCCCGTGACAATGGGATACACAGGCTCCACTCTGGGAACCCACATGTGACCAGAGGCCAGACCCCTCAGGAAGCTGAAAAGCCCCGTCTGGCTGACACTCACACGGTGACATTACAGGACACACCACGTACGTGCCCAGAGTTGTGGGGCTTTGCACCAGAGCTTGTACAAAACCCCTTTGCAAAGGTGGTGACAGTCACAGGGACACCTATTTGGAGCAGGCACCGAGCTGGGGTACAGGCAGAGCATCCTCTGGGATGGACATTGCCTCCTTTGCACCCATCACTCCAACTGGATTTTCTCTCAAAAAAAGCAGCAGCTGAGGCTGCACCTCTTCAAAGATCTGGACAAAGGTCTGGAAGGAATCCCAGCTCTGATGTCCTGGGATTGTCAGGAGGAGGAGACAATGCTTAGAGAAAAGCAAATAATATGCTAAAAAAAAAAATAGAAGAAAAGGAAGAGGTGGAAGCACAGTCACCTGTACCTATCTCCTCACCAGCAGGTACCAGCATCACTTTGATTTCTCACTCCTTAGGCTAAGCCATGACAAAATAAAATCTGTTTGGAACAGATGTGACCGGCTAGTGACAGTTTCCTGATGGGAGAGAAAACTCCAACTGTCCTTGGAATAGATCAGCTTGACAGGAGGCACAGTGGGAAAGGGAGTCGTTTGACTTTGTAATTGTCAGCAGTAACTCAACTCCAGTGCCAGCAGACACTTTTTCTATCCAAACTGGCATCATTCAAGTACTTCCAGGTGTCCTCCGCAAAACCTTGTAAATTTATCAAGAGAAGTTTCCCCCTCTTCGCTTCTTCAGAAAAAAAAATAGGAAAAAATAGATTTCTACCATCCTCCCTCCAATTTACTTTGGGCAGGGATAGAGTGATGTCATCTCTGCAAATGATGTAAGAGAGCAGCCACCTGCTATGAAAATGGAATTTATGGAGGGAAAAAAAAACCCTTCATGTTCATAGCTGCCTGCTCTGGGAGAGGGGCAGAAAGAAGAGACTGACCCAGGTGCTTCCCTGGCCCACAGACTTCAGGCAGGACTTTCAAGAGCAGCATCTGCACTGGGGAACAGGCCAAGCAGCTGCTCAGAGGGTTCACAGTGACATTATTCCCCTGGGACCTGGAATGCTTCCCCACTCCCAGGGTGCCACCACAGCTCACACAGACAAAGCCTGGGCATCTTCAGAGGAAAACTTCTGACCTCCAGCACTGATGCAGCACCACATCTCTGGGGTGCAGGAGCAGAGAAAACCTTGGATTATTTCCTTTGGAGCAGGGTGCTGATTCAGAAGCTTACAGAAAGCAGCAGGCAAGTGCTGCAGTACAATTCCCTACATTTTCTGCTGCCCCACACCAAATTTTTGCTCTTTTTGGTGCACAGTCAGTGCCATCTCTTCTCCCTGCCTCTCTCACCCATCCCTTCTCTGCTACAGGGAACCAGGCAGGAGATACAAATACAAAGGGAGAGCTCAGCCCCAACAAGCTGGACCTGCAGCCTCTTTTCCCAGCATCAACCACATCATCCTTATGGCCCTCACCACATACCTCCTGCTCTCCCTCCCATCACTGTTCCTCTGCCCCAGAGGACAAGCTACATCCACACTCCCAGAAAAAATCCCACGTCCAGCTGGTCCACAAGAAATCACCTGCAAACATTTCTCTCGTTTGTTCCCTCACACTCCCTGCTGCAAAGCTTAAAAAATCCCCCCCAGTTAAAGGCTGGACCACCAACACACTTCCCAGCATCACCCTGCACTGTCTCCTCTCCACAGTCTCTTATCAAAGGCTCTGCCCAGTCTGTGTGAGGAAAACACTCATTTTGTGGTGGATTTGCCCAGTACCCACAGGGCAGCTTTGATTCATGATGGGGAAAAGCAGGGGCTCCACAGGAAACGTGCTCACAGCTCAGTGGTGTTTTGCCACCCTGGTCCCACGTGGCCCCAGCAGGAAGGGCACAGCTGCTCCTCTGGCTGGGATTGATCTTTCCCCTCCTTCTGTTGCTCTCTCACATCCACCTATCACACTGCACTTTTTTCCAGTGTTCAGGGAAGTGAGAGTGGCAGGTTTTTCCTAGTAAAGGCAGATAAAAGAGCTGCCACTCCATCCCAGGAAGACAGAGGTCTCCACAGGTGGGCTGGTCCAGACACATCCGGCTCACATCCCGGCTGAAGGGCTCACAGTGACTCAGTGCAGCTCAGCCTGCAGCTGTCTGGGGGCACATTCAGGCCTTCCAAGAACCATTTCCATTTGAATAAGAGAGAATAAATTTTTAAGAATCCCCTTTCTCCCTGAAGAGCGAGCCTCACATCCGTGTTTTGGGGAAAGGAGCAGTGCTGTCTCTGCAGAGTGACGTGTGGAGAGAAGCTGGAAGGAGATGTGAAACATCAAACCTGTCTGAGATCAAGGGAAACACACCCTGGCTCCTGTCCCTGGGATGGTTACACACGGTTTCCCCCTCATTAAGCTGAGGCTGTAAAGCCCCATGGGGAAACCCACAGTTACCGAACACAAAACCCTTTGTGGATCCAAAATTAAGGGTAAAACTCTCACAGGTACCTGGAATGTACACAAAGAAATCACACCTACAGGGGAGCTGCTGGAGGAAAAGCTGAGTGGTTTTCAAGCACCTTGGCACAGCACACACAAGGCTGACAAGAATTAGAAATTCACCCACAATTTCTGCTTGGTTATTTCTGGAGGCACCTCCTCCAGCCCCTGCTTCACTCTCACCACCCTTCAAGAAACCAAGCAGGGACAGGTGTAATTAATACCTGCAAAAAGCTGCTCTTGGGAAAGAAAGCAGCGTCTGCAGAGCACAAAGGGCAGCCCCAGCACAGCACAGCCCTGCAGGAATCCTGGGCTCCGAGGACAACCCCAGCCCTGGCTGGCGCCAGCCATCCTCTGGCACCTGGTGCTCACCTCTGATGCTCAGAGCCAAACAATTGCAGGGATCAACCAAAAACCTGAGGGAAACAGGCTGCAGATGCTAACAGAGATTGAACACAGGGAGCTGTACTAGCAGATCATCTAAAACACCCACCACATCCCTCTTTTTTGGCAGCCTTAAAGCAGTGTGGAGCTGCTTCCAGACTTGAAGAAAAGAGGTGCTGCCAAAGAGAGACAGACAGAGCTGGGCACAAAGGCTGGTCAGGTCCAGGCTGGTCCTCCAGCAGCATCACCACCCACCAGCACCTTCATCCCTCTTTCTTTTCTGATGCACAATTACATCATTTTTTTTCCCCTGACCACCACATGGGTGGCAGTCAGCACCACGGGTGAAGCAGGTGAGGATTTGGCACAGGGTGGAGGATTTTAGTTCTGGGGAGAACAGGGAAACATCACAAGTCAGCTGAGCACACGTGCACACACACACAAAGGTGTCTCACACTGCCCTGCCCGTGCCAGCAGGGATTTTCTGGGGGTTTTACAAACAGGCACGTGGGGCTGGGCCTGTCACCTACCCCCGAGCACCTTTCAGAGGTGTTTGGAAGATGACAAAGAGCAGCCAAAGCCACGTTATCAGCACGAGATCATCTCAGCTTTGGCCGGGGTGCAACTTGGCAGCACATCAGGAGAGAAACCAAGTGGTCCAGAGCACCAGGGGACTCTGAACTATGCAGAGCAGCTTTCCTCAAAAGCCCTGACCGTGAGCACATCTGGCCCTCAGCAGAAGGGCCACGTCATTTTCAGTGACGAGCTGCAAAGACATCCTCTGTGTCTGCAGCACAACACACCCCTGCAGCCATGCCCACAGTGCTCAGGGCTGATTCAGAGGGGCCATCCCAAGGGCTGCTCCATCAGCTCCCTCTCAAGCCTCAACTTTCCCACTCCCACACCAAATAAACCAAGATCTTCACGCCACAACAAGAAATTCCTCCCTTGTGCAGTGTGTTTGCCCTTCACCACCTCCAACAGGAAGCAGTCTCCTGCAGGGAGGGATGAGTGTAGCAAGAGGGAACATCTGCTCCAGCTGTGCCCAACGCCCTCCAGCCAGCAGGGCCAGGATGCTGCCACCTCCAAGCTGCTGTTCACACACCCAGTGAAGACATCCACAGCCCCACTGCAGCCAAGCCCTGCAGCACAGCCAGGCTGCTGCGTCAGCCGTCCCCACAAGACCCCAGCTAGGAGGGAATTCTTACACACACATACACCACAAAGCAGTTTCTAACTGGCCTGCAAGCCCAGACAAGCTGACACGCCCTGAATAACCCCGTCATCCTCCCCTAAACCACCTCCAGCCTGTCCACGTAACCAGCCCTGCGTGTTTATGATCTGTCAGACACATGACTGTCACCTGCCAGGCCCTGCAGGACAACTTCTTCCCCTCCTGTCCCTCTGCCCTGCACCGCTGGTCCCATCCCCACCCATCACCCAGGGATGCTAAGGGAGGATGTGGCTCTTGGCACCACCAGAGAGATGCTGGCAGGACCCCATCCCAGCTGCAGGGATTTATGCATTCCTTACAGGAAACCTCCGAGACCTTTAGGAATGAAATACAAGCATTAAAAGCTGTTTTTACATTTCCTAACAGGCACCATCACGGCAGGAGAGGAGGGAGCAGGGATGAGCACTGGTGACAAGGAGCCCTTGGTGCTCCACAGGCAGATCCCAGGGAGAAAAGGGTCCAAGCCATTCCCAAAGAGCTCCAGCAGACACAAGCAGTTTGGCTGATGCCAGTGCCAAACCACAGCTAAGGTTAGCAGCCTCTGATGGGAAATTACTTGTATCGAGCACTCTGGAGGTTTGTTCCTTTCCAAACCCAGATTTGTCTTTGGTGGTGGTGAGGGGGAAGGAAGGGTGAATGCTCCACAAACAACTTCTGGTAAGTGCTGTCTCCTTCTCATCCTGCCTCCTCTTACACTCAAGTTATGTTTTTTGTGGAAATTTATCTTTTAAATTTTTTTAAAATAATTTCAGTTGAAATGATGAAATTAAGGCTTAGAGCACAGAACAGATCAACTCAGCAGTGCCCCTCCCTGGGCACAGTGCAGGGAAGAGGACAGAGGCTGTGGGTGCTGGAGAGGGTCCACATCACCCTCACCCCACTGCAGGTCCCCACCATAAAGCAATGATTTCCTTCCTCCCCTACCCCCTGGGACCCCCAAATCCTGCCCTTCCCCTTGGCCACACTAAAACCCACCACATTCCACACAAGCAGCATCTTTGCTCCAGCATTTGCTGGGTAGAGAAGTGGCTGCAAGAGAAAGGAGCACACAGAGAGCCCTGTCCCAGATCCAAAAAAGGGAGCAGACTTGGATCCACTGCAGACTGAGGCCACAAGGCAGCACTGTGACATCCAAGATCCCTGCAGTTGTGCCAGTAATTCCAGTGTTCCTCAGGACAGTGAACACTGGGACCCACAACACTGCCACAGCACCACTGCAGCATTGCTCCCACACAGGCAAGGGGCTGTGGGGAGATGGAATATCTCCCAGGTGGAAAAAACCAACAGAAACTTCCAGTTTCCATCATAAAAAAAAATCCTCCCTGCCCTTTCCCCCACTGCAAATCCCTGACTAACACTTGACCTGTGTCAGCAAGAGGCAGCGGGTAGATCCAGCTCTGTATGTACCCACAAGCCATCCTGAGTCATGCCAGTAAAACCCCAAACTTTTTGTTGATGGAGTAAAATCACCTCCACAGCCAACCCAAGTTCCTCTCACAGCTCCTTCCCCAGCAGACAGCCAGACCATGCTGTGCCTTATTAACCAACACAAGCAAAAACCATCTTCTGTCCAAAAACCCACAGAGCCCCACGTCTGCAGAGGTGTCATTTTGGGCCACAAAATCACCAGGACCAGAAAGCTGCTCCCAAAAGGAACCTCCACAAAGCACAGATGAGTTTCCTCCAGCAACAACCACCTCTGCAAACAACAGGGGCAAACAAACCCCAGCTCAGCCCTGGACTGTGGCTCAGAGCTGGAAAATAAAGGGATCAGCCTTCAGCGAGATTCATTATCCTCTAAAAGAAAAGCAGGGAAGCATCCCACCAGGAAGGGAGATGGATTGCTGAGGCACAGCTAAATATTTATCCCATCCAGCATGATATTTTCCAGGTGCCCACCGTTATGCCAGCAGAGGAGGAAAGCAGGAGCAAAGTGCTGTGTTTTCTCTAGGATCATTAGAATTAATTGGATTTGAGCTCTGTGATGCTTCAACTAGAATTAAATAATGGGATCAGAGCTCCCACCCCTCCAACCACTCACACCCTGGGAACACCAGGCTGGTGGCTGCTCTGCCTGGACATGACAGGAACCCAAAGCCAAAGTCCTGCTTCTGCAGGTCACGACCCACATGTGTATTTTTGGCAGAGCTGCCTTTTTTTTGAGGATGGCAGCAGGAAAAGTGTGAATGGCAGACGAGACAGTGCTGGATTCACAGACTGAGTTGCATAACAGTGGTGAGCTCCCACAGAGAGCACGGCCAGGGCACAGCAGGGACAGTGCAGGGACACGTCCCCACCGCTTATTTACCCACCCAGAATAGATGTGCCATGAGAACAAGCACCAGTTCATCCCCAGGCCCTGGCACTTCTCACTGCTGATTTTTCCAAGCCTCTGTGGCAAAGGAGAGCTGCCTCCCCAGGGGACAGCCTGGCTCCAGACAGATCCTGATTCCTCTCCCCAACAGCACCTCTATTCCCAAAGGACAATCTCCCTGCTAAGGAAAAGCACTTGCTTTTGAATTACTCAGGCATTGGTGCTGGGTGAGCCAGGGGAGGCCAAGCAGGTCTTCCACCTTCAGATCCCATCCATGCACTCACCCTCCTTCCCCCCCCCACAGCTGCTTTTCCCATCAAACCCCATGATTTTGGGGAACTGTTTCCCCACCTGCACGCTCCTGCCAGTCCCTCCAGGAGGGCCTTCCCAGGCATCAGGGGCCACTCAAGTCACAGCCAACAGCCCCAGTGATGGGCACAGGGATTGTCACATGCAGGGCAGGCGGAAGATACACCTTGAGGCTCAGGGCAAAGGCAGCAGCCTGGATTTGTATCCCCAGAGTCTCAAACCTTGCACCCTCCACTGTGTTTCTGCACCCACCCAAAGGCTGCAAATTCCCTGAGGCTTCACCCCCTCCTGTTTTAACCTCTGGGATACAACACCCTCCCTGCACAGCAGCCATTCACTGAAAAAGGTGCAGACTTTGCTGGGAAATCACACCCAGGCCCAGCCACACGTTGCAAGCTGCAGCCAGAGGCTGTGTCCCTTGCAAAGCTCTGCAAGGAGGACACAGGGACAGCTCCAGAGCTTTGCTCCCAGTTCCTTCCTACAGTGCCACCCATGCTACGAGACACAGCTCAAGGGAACTTGGGTGACCTGAGAAAACAGGGAGTTTTTGCATATATGAGTAAACATCAGCCTCGACAGTGCAAGATAACACAAGAGATGTTCTCCCACATACAAGATCCTGCGAGATAACTTGGACCAAGCAGACAGGAGCAATGGCAAGAGAAAGAAAGAAAAGGTGAAATCCTCCCTAAGCCCCACACAATCCCCAGAAGGTGTTTATCTCCCAAGCTATGTTTAGTGCAGAGCAAAGCCCCAGCCCAACACCATTCCTATCGCCAGTGTCACAGCCAGCCACGCATCCCAAAAATCTCCCGAGGCAGGAGACAACCCCGTGACTAAGCCAAAGTGGTGGCAGGTGAGTTTTGGAAGGCATCTGTCACAGAACCAAGAGCTTCAACACAGCAGCCTCTCTTTACAACCCTGAGCAACACAAACCTTAGGAGAACCAGCAAAGAAAACCTGAGATTGCTCGCTGAAATTCCCCAAGGAAAATCAGGGAAATTTAGCTTAAATTCAGGCTGTCTGAAAGACAGACAAGTAGCTGCCATGAGCAGCAGGTGCACACACTCAGACCTGAGAGCATCCCTGGGAAAACCTGCTCGGAGGCAGGATGAGAGGAAAGGGTTGTGAGGAGGCAGATGTGCCACACACACTCAGCATCAACCCTTGTGCTGCTGAAGCAAAAGAGCTCAGGTCAGACAGGGACTCAGAGCTGCCAGTGCCAGCAGAGGCTGGGCACACTCAGCACATGTGTGACAGCTCCAGCACAGGACATCAGGGTTAACTGCATGAATGAACCAGTGTCCTGGTCTGAGACAAATTTGGGAGGAAACATCAGAAGTCACCCTAAGACAACCACTTTGTCACAACCAACAGAAACCTGCCGACACAGAGCAGCTCCAAACCTCCTCCGAGAAAAGCACCACGCTCCCAGGTGCTCCTCCAGGCATCACTTCTTGCTGTCAGTCACGCTGCTTCCCCCAAAATCCTCCAGGCCCAGCTCAGACTTCATCTCCTGTGGGGCTCAAATGGTCCCTGGGCCAGGCTCACCTCGTCCCTCCATCCACACATCCACCGGTCCGGCACGGCAGCCGAGGAAAGGTCTGGGCTGAGGTGTCACAGCCTTTTAAGAAGCCTGGATGATCCCTTCCAAGGCTGGATGGCTGGAGGCATGTGCTCCTACCTGTGAGTCAGCAGCTCCGCTCAGCAGCTCCGTAAATCGCTGCTGATTCACCCCTTGCTTACACAGCAAACAGGAAACTCAGGTCCACATTCCCTCCGGATAAGACACGGATCATTTAAAAGCGGAGGGGGGAGAAAAAAAAAAAGTCACGGGAGCCGCGTTCATCTGCTCACATGGCCCCTGACTTCAAGTTTCCAGCGCATCACTCCCGCACAGGGAAAACCCCTCAAATTTTATTCCGCTGATCCGAGAGAGGATCAGCCGCACTCCGAGCGCTCCCTTCTCCGTCCGGATGGAGCCGGCTCCGGGGAGCACCGGCAAAGCCACCTCCCTGTCCCCATCCATCCCGGCACGGCCATGCCAGGCCGATACCGGCTCACCTGGGGATGGGGACAGGCCACCTGAGTCACGGCCACGTTCTATAAATAACACCTGTGACACACGGTCACGTTCTCGGGCCGGGGACAGCGGGAAACCAGCGCGGCACTCCCGGCACACGCCGGCATCACGTCCTGGCCGTGCCCGAACAGCGACACGAGGCGACACGGCTGCTCACGCCCGCAATCCCAGCCCGCTCCTTCCCACCTGGCTGAGCCACGCCGAGGGCTCCGCTCACCCGCGGCTCTGAGCCCAGCATTCCCGACGAGGGGAAACTCAAAGCCTCCAGCAGCAGCAGCAGCGAACAAAACCCGCCTGTTTTTATCGCCCTCCCCACGCCGCTTCGCCCCCATTCCCCAAGCGACCCCACTCCCCGCTGCCCCACCGAGGGCTCTGCAGTCCCGAGGACCGCGGCACCCGGCTCCGGAATCAGAGGAAGCCGCGGGGAGCCCACGCCCGGCGGGTTGGGCAGCAGCCCCGGCCCCGCGGTCACCTCCCAGCCCCGCTCGTACCTCTGGGCACGGACACGGCGCTGAGGGAGCCCGGCCCTGCGGTCACCCCCCACCCCCTCACCCT
>VZTZ01046681.1:91503-108343 GCA_013400955.1 Drymodes brunneopygia
CGCGCGGAAACGGCTTTGCGGTTCTCGGGCGCGGCTGGGAGGGTGAAGTGAGGCGGGCGGGCGGCGCTGGTCCCCGGGAGAGGTGGCCTCGGTGTCCCCGTCGCTGGGGTGGCCCCGCCGCGGAACCCGCAGGGTTGGGGTGCGGAGCATCCCCCGGGGTTCCCGTCCTGTGCTGCTGCTCGACCCACGCACCTCAGCTGGGGATTGTCAGCTCGCCACATCTTCCGTGGGTCCTGCACATCATGGGTGCCACCGGTGGGTCCGGCTGGAAAATGGATGGGAAATCAAGGGAAAGGCTGGAGCTGTGTCTGGAGAGGTTTGGGTTGGAGATCAGGGGAAGGTTCTTCCCCCAGAGGGTGCTGGGGCACTGCCCAGGCTCCTCAGGGAATGGTCAAGGCTGCCAGAGCTCCAGGAGTGTTTGGACACCACCAGGCACAAGGTGGGATTTTGGGGCCTGGAGTTGGACTGGATGATCCTTGCGTGTCCCTTCCAGCTCGGGATGCTCTGTGATTCTCTGATTCTATGATTAATTCCTCTCTGAGTCACTGAGGAATCAATCCCTCCCAGCCGGGGCACATCCCGGGGTAAGGATGCTCCCACGAACACCCGAGCTGGGCTGCAGGCAGAAGTGCTGCACAGGATGTGAGAGATGAACGAGCAAAAAAAAAGGAGATTCCAAGTGCCATTTTCTGGCTGGAATTCCTGGCGTGATCCATAAAGACCCAAAGGAGGGGCTGGAGGGGTGGCTGACAGCACTGGTGAGATCACAGCTGCTCTGCCACAGTCAGCTCCCAGCTTTGCAGAGCCTTTGGGATAAATCTGAGGGCTGGAAAAACTTCTCAAGCCCAGGCAGCTGAAGGGAATCGCTGCCAGAGGGAAGGAGCTGGGAGGGCTGGGATCTGTGGCTGTGGCTCAAGCAGGGCTGAGATCCAGCCCCAAACCCGGCAGCTGCAGCTGAAGGTGGCAGAGTTCAAATGGAAAATAAATAAATTACAGGTTTTTAATGGGGAGAGCAATTACCTTCCCCAGAGACGTCGCGGATTCACCACCTTTCAAGTCTTTCAACACAGATGACGAGCAGTCTTTCCCAAAAAAAAAAAAAAAAAACAAAAAAAAAAAAACAACAAAAAAAGAAAGAAAAACAAACCCAAGCTGCTCTGCAGCCCCACCGCGGGTCGTTAGCGCTGGTGCAGGAGCTGAGGATGTCGCTGCAGGGCCGGGCAAGCGGGAGCTGCGGGGACCTTTCTGACATTTCTCCACACGGATCCCGGGATCAGCAGCGGGGTTTGAACTGATCCACGCAGGTTTGGGCTGAGCCAGTGCTCGGGTGTGAGTTTTGGGGGATTCTGTGGCAGAGCAGAGCATCACCAGTAATTTTGGTAACTCTGGGGACCTGTGGGACCGGCTCTGACACTTGGCCTTGCTGCTGGCAGCACCTGGGGTGTCACTGCCAGCACACGACGTGACCCTGCTGTCCCCAAGCATGTCCCAGTGTGTCCCATCCCTCCTCCTGCATGCCCGGGCACAGCTGGAGGCCTCTGCTGCAGATCCAGGGGTGGAGAAAGGATTTGAGTCACCTGCCCTCCATCCCTGGGTGTCCCCTGCTCCCAGCCCTTCCAGCACAGGAGCTCTGCAGGAGCACACAGGGAAACTGGGATGCACTCAGCATCCAAATCCAGCAGGATGGGAAGGCAGGGAGCACAAGGAACCCCCTGAGCTGTGAGGAAGGGACCAGAGGCAGCCACATTGTCACCTCCCAGCCATGGCAGGGCTTGGGGATCTCCTAGAAGGCCTCTCCTTTTCTCCTGCAGCTTCCCCGTGCTGCTGGCACGGCTCCTTCTGCCTGCAGCTCCTTGTCTGAGCTGTCCTTGGCCCTGCAGGGTCCCAGGGAATCACCACAGGCACAGGATCCCCGTGGATCCTGTGAGTGCTCCCGGATTTTGGCAAAGGTACTGGATTTTTGGCACCTGTGGAAAGGCTCTCCATGCTTTCAGGGGCTGTAGGTGACCCTGTGGTTGTGCAGGCTTCTGGATCAGGGTGATCACCAAGAGAACAATAAGGAGCTGCTCACTCATGTCTGGGCAAAACCTGCTTCTCCTTCCTCCTCTCTCCTAAAACTCCCCAGACCTGCTGTCTCCTGAGCATCCCTGTGTGCTGGAGGACATCAGCCCTCCCTCACAGCTCCGGGATCTGGCCAGTAATTCCCCTTTCTCCTTGCAAAATCCCAGTTATCCCCCTTTCCTCCCAGCAAAATCCCAATTATATCCTTCCTCCCTGCAAAATACCAGTTATTCCCCTGCAAAATCCCAGTTATCCTTTTCCTCCCTGCAAAATCCCAATTATCCCGTTCCTCCCTGCAAAATCCCAATTATCCCGTTCCTCCCTATAAAATCCCAGTTATCCCCTTCCTCTCTGCAAAATCCCAATTATCCCCTTCCTCCCAGCAAAATCCCAATTATCCCCTTCCTCCCAGCAAAATCCCAATTATCCCCTTCCTCCCTATAAAATCCCAGTTATCCCCTTCCTCCCTGCAAAATCCCAATAATCCCCTTCCTCCCTGCAAAATCCCAATAATCCCCTTCCTCCCTGCAAAATCCCAATTATCCCCTTCCTCCCTGCAAAATCCCACTGGTTCCCCTGCACAATCCCAGTGATTCCCGTTCCTCCCTGCACAATCCCAGCAGTGCCCAGCCCGGCTGCTGCTGCAATGTTTGCATTCCCTGCGTTCCCCTGCTCGGCTGTTTTTGCTGTTTGTGTCTCCCTGCAGCTCCGCACGGTGTGGGAGCAGCGGAGCAAAGGGAGGGGATGGGGAGAAGGGCAGCATCTCCTCACCAATATTCGTGTGGGAGGAAGGGGATGGAGCTCTCTCTCCTGGCAGACACTCAGTTTTTTTGGGTCAGGGGGTGCTGCAGGGCCAGGGCTTGATGTGAGTGGGAAAATAGCGGATTCTGACAGGCAGAGCAGCAGCACCGGCTGATGGAGCAGCACAGACCAACCAAATCCAGTGAATTCCTCAGCTGATGGGCTGCAAATCGGGCAGCAGGAGCTGAAGGGATGAATAAACAAAGGCCAAGCTCCTCGAGACGGTGCTTAGGTGCAGAGAAGCTGCCGGTGAACTATTCCCAGTTCCAGGTTAATTTAGGTGTTGCTGCTTTTCCTGTTGCACAGGCAGTACAGACACCTCGGGCACTCCCAGCTCCCGTCACTGAGAGCTTTGGGGTCAAAGATGTGATGTGGATGAGATGTGTGATGTGTGTGATACATGACAGAACACCTGTGCTCTAGAGCCAGGCTGGGAGAGCCAGAGGTGCTCACCTGCAGAGGAGAAGGCTCCAGACAGAGCTTAGAGCCCCTTGCAGTGCCCAAAGAGGCTCCAAGAGAGCTGGAGAGGGACTTGGAACAAGGGATGGGGTGACAGAACAAGGGGGAACGGCTTCCCACTGCCACAGGGCAGGAATAGATGGGATATTGGGAAGAAATTCTTCCCTATGAGGCTGGGAAGGCCCTGGCACAGGGTGCCCAGAGAAGCTGTGACTGCCCCGTCCCTGGAAGTGCCCAAGGCCGGGTTGGACAGGGCTTGGAGCAACCTGATCACAGCATCACACCCAGGGGCCGTGACCTGGGGCTTGCACAGCACAGCCGGGCAGAGAGCCCAGCACACGGGCAGGGCACCCAGCACAGGAACTGCCAGGGAGGAGATGGCACAGCGGGGCAGCACCAGCGCAGCCCCAGTAACCCAGAACAGAAAACCAGTGCGGGACCAGTGCGGGCGGGACCAGTGTGAGGCCAGTCAGTACAGGACCAGTGCGGGGCCAGTAAAGGACCAGTACAGAACCAGTGCGGGCGCTGGTGGCGGTGCCCGCCCGCGCGGGGGCGCCGGGCGCTGCCTGCGGGCCCCACCGCGGCGCTGGCGTTGCCCCTTTAAGGGCCGCCCGGCCGTACCAAAACAAAAGCGCGGCGCGGCCATTGGCTGCGGGGCGGGCACGTGCCGCACAGCTGGGGCTTCCTGCGGCCGGGGCCGCGCCGGGGCCCGACCGCGCCTCCGCTCCGGGACCGGCACCGGGACGGATACCGGCACCGATACCGATACCGGCACCGGGCCGCCATGGCGCACTCGGCGCCGCTCGGCCTCCTGGAGCAGGGCTGCCCCATCCAGGTGGAGCACGATCGCAAGCGGCGGCAGTTCACTGTGCGGCTCAACAGTAGGGACGGCGCTCCGGGCTCCCCCGGGACGTTACCGGCTGCGCTCTGCCCACCGTTCGACATCGCTGGGGGCCCTTGATTCCCGTTCCTTTCCTTTTCAGCTCTCGCTGTTTCCCCCCTTCCCGTTCCTCCTCCCCGTTGCTCTCCCTCTTTTTCTCCTTGTTCCTGCCTCTTTTTCCTGTTCTCACCTATTTCCCCCCCGTTTCCCCGGATCCCTCCTCCTCCTCCCGTGCCGCTGTCCCACAGCGCTTTCCCCTGTACTCTCCACCCTGCCGTGCCCCCGATCCTCCTCAGAGCCCCCCCAGCACCCCCGATCCCTGCACCCCAAAACCTTCTCCCGGGAGATCTGGGCATCTCTCGGCTCCCTCGGTTGGGGTCAAGGTGTGGAGCCTTGGGACAGGTTTGGGGGCATTGCCTTTGCCCCGCTAGGTGTTTTTGGGTGAATTGGGGATGTGGTGCCAGCTGGGAACGGGGACCCCTCTGGGGGGATTCCTTTAGGGAAGCCCCTCGGGGCTCCAGCGCGGTTCTGTAGGATCAATAACACAGATCCAAGCTGCCACAGCCACCTGTGGGACCAGGGCTGTGGAGCTCTGGTGGCACAGTGACCCCCAAAGAGCTCTGTCACACAGTGGGTGGAGTGAACAAAGGAAAAAAAAAAAAAAAAAGTAGGTGCCACTAAAATTTCTCTGTGGTCACTGATTCTTTCCCAGCCTTCATCTTAATGGTTAATTCCACATATTCAACGGTCCCAGCATCTCTTCCCCATCCATGTGTCATGCTGAGAACTACTCTGGGTAAAACTGCCTTGCTGCCCTGCAGAAATTGCAGGGTAGCTGCCTTTTTTTAAAGAAAATAAATAAAATGTGTAGTTCAGAAATCATAGGGAACGCAGGAGGCTTTGTCGATAAAACAACAGGAATAGTCCGGATTTTATTTTAGACTTCTCTTCCTCCCCCCCCACCCCATTTTCATTTCAACCACTAATTACAAAGTGCAGGCTGGAGGCTCGGCAGTGGTGGAGCAGGGAAGGAGGAGACGGGTGAGGAGAAAACAAATTTCACCAACTGCTTATTTCAGAGTGAGATCAAACGAGGTCCCAGGTGCTGGATCCCCACTGCCACCACCAGAGCATTGTCCCAGTGGGTGAAGTTGGTGTGTGCAGGAAATAGAGGGGACAGCCAAGGGCCAACAGTTGTTAGGGAAATGTAATCTTTTATCGTGGTTTTCTGGATAAAAGCTCTGCCAGCCACACCATGGGCTGAGTAGTGTTTGGTGACTGAGCAGGGATGAGTCGTGACTGGAGAGGGTGAACTTTGAGAGGGAGAGAATCAACTGTGGGAGTCGTGTGTGAATCAGCACAGAACCTCCTGATTCAGGAGGGGGTCGTGGAACCACAGAATCCCAGAATGGTTTGGGTTGGAAGGATCCTAAAGCTCATCTCTTTCCAGCCATGGGCAGGGATGCCTTCCGTGTGTCCAGACATGGACCAGGTTGCTCCAGGCCCCATCCAACCTGGCCATGGCCTCACCCTGGTGAATCCCCATGATCAAGGTTGTTTTTTTCTGGGAGTTCAGGCAGTCTGAGCCCTTTTTTGTGAGTTCAACACTGGCCACTCAAGGCAGCCGAGCTGGAGTGACGGTGTCCACACTGCTGGGCTGACTAACATCCATGTGCAGTGGCTGGTCCATCTCTCCTCCTCCTTGGTAGGCACTTGCTGGTAGCAGCCAAGCCCTGGAAGATGGTCAGAGATAACCATCTCTGTGGGAGTTGGGGCAGGGTGTTTATTTCCTGCACTGCTCTTTGTCGCTCCCGCTCCTGGCATGATGAGCATCAGTGGTGTGGAATGCTCCGGGAGCTTTTCCCCTGCTGCAAGCAGGGAATGACAAGAAATGGGTCAGGCACAGATTTTTGGCATCACTGTGACCCCCGTGTCCCTCAGAGAGCACTCTTGTCCCATGTCACTGCACTGTGGCAGAGATGAACAGCAGTTTGTGTTCAGCTTTCCTGCCATGTCCTAATTTCTGCTAAATATCAAGTGTGGATAAAACCCTGGGAAAACATGGATGCACCAGGTTTGTAGACCGAGCAGCCAGGCTTTGACAGCTGGTGGTTTCTGGTGGTGTGATGTTGGGTAGAAAACTTTCCGTGGTGATGAATTTCTGGAAATCCCTGGAGCAGAAGGCCTGAGACAGTGAAAGCTGTGAACTGCTTGTGAAAGTGTTATCAGCATCATCCTGTGTTTGCCTCTGTGTGACCTCGTGTCAGGACTTCCTCCTTGTGCTCGAGGAAGATGAATTGCACTCAGTTTTTTGGGGGGTTGCCCTGTCTTTCCTTTCTCTGCTGGTTCCTCTCCTCTCTCATTGCTGCAGTAGCTCCTAAAACTCTGATAGGAACAGCTGCTTCGCTTGAACACGTTCCCTTTTCCTTTGCATCCCAAATGAAGGAGCATTTAGAAGCTGAAAATAAAGCTGATTATAACCAGACCTCCCCGAGCCTCGTTATCCCTCGAGAGGAGGGCAGAAAGACGCCCAACTGGATTTGTAATGGCTTAGGATGTGACTAACAGCCCGAGCCAGCCAGAAACCTCCCTGTGCAGAGACTGTCTTGGAAAACATCAATTTGTCAAAGCTGAAAGCTTCCATGGGAATCATATAGGCTGGTTTTGTCAGGAAGAGTTGGGTGTTTTTTTGGATCTGAGATGAAATTTCAGGTCAAAACAAGAAACCCAGAAAGATCCCCAACCCCAAAGCAGCCGACTGGTTGGTCCAGATGTTGGGGCAGGGGAACAGCTTTTAGAAGCAGCTGCTGTGACTTCTTGGTGGCCATCAGGCTCTCCAGTCTGGAGGAGCATGGAGCAGCTCCAGTTCCTTGGGGATGCGCGGGCTCCTCGCACATCCCAACTCCCCTTCATCCAACACTTGGGTGCAGCTCACCACACTTCCCAAACCTCCCACTCCTCCCCAGCTGGCTTCGGGCAGGATTTTGGCTGGAAGCTCCTTTTTTGCCCACTGCTCATCTTGACTCTCAGGAGCTCCTCATCCAGGAGCCCAGGCTCAGGTTCATTGGGCAAACTGGAGCACGTCATGCCTTGGAGCTTTCCTCCCTGATGGGGCAGATGCTTTCCAGGGAGGGGGAAGGTGCTGAGTTTGCAGCAGGGACCAAGGGATCTGTCACCAGACACTGCCTCAAAGCCATCCCCGCTCCTCCCGTGCCACAGGCGCCTCCAGAGAGCTCCTAAACAGGAAACTGCTCCAAACCAGAGCCCTCCCCGCTGCCATTCCTGCGAGGGAGGCCCCTCCACCAGGGTTGTGCTGTCTCCACTCTGGCTGTTGTGCTCTGTTGTGTTTTCTCTCCGTAGTAACGTGCCAGTGGCTCCCTGGGGAGCGAGGCCAGCCCATGGCAGGCAGCAGCTCCAGCCTGGGATGCACCAGCTCCTGGGGACGTCTCGTCCTCTCGCCTCACCCCACACGCAGCTTTTGCTTTTTCTTTTTTTCTTCCCACTGTTTGGCTCAGCAGCAGAAGACCTGAGCTGCCTCCTGGCCCCTGCTCCTGGGAGATGAGGCTGGCATTTGTTCCCTCCCCTTGCTCCAGGGAATGGCTTTGCAGCAGTGTCCTAAGCAGGCTGGAGCTCAGGGGCTGCTCCAAAGGCTGGGGTGCAGAAATTACCCTTGCAGTCTGTCCTGGGCACACAGAGGGGTATCGTGGGCTGGGGCTGGTGCAGGGGGACAGGGAGAAGGGACAAGGGATAATCCTGCAGTGCTGCAGCATCCCCTCTCTAGACAGGTACTTTGTGTGTGCCAGGAGAGGGGATCAGTGAAGGATGGGCTGGAGTGGGGTGTCTGTCTCTCTGGGTGCCTGACGTGTCCCTTCCTCAGCTGGGCTGGGACTGGGCTAGGACTGGGCTGGGACTGGGCTCTCTGCTTGTTCTGTGTCTGGCATCAAGGCTGAGCCCACCACGGATCCTGTGGAAACCCTCCATGGAGAGCAAGTTCAGACCTGCTCCCTTGTCTGGCTCCCAGAAAAGCTTCCCCTTCCCTGTGCCCCCTGTGAGTGCAGGGAGGGCCAGAGGGTGAGCAGGGCACCAGCTGTGCTGCCCCTGCTGCCATCCTGCTCCTCTCTGCCTCTGCTGATTTGCATCGACTCCACTTCCTCCATGGTGGCCTGGAGGGGAGTGTCAGTGACTCAAACACCACGGGCAGGCTCCTGGGGCTCTGCTGGCCCAGGCCTGGGCCTGCTGTGCCAGCTTCTGTCTGTGCAGGCTGATAAACTCCTGTCCCGGAGCCCAAGGGGGTGACATGGGCTGGAGTTGTCTCATGTCCTCTGTCTTTGGTGGGGATTGCACCAAAATGGGGCTGGGCACTCCCAGGAAGGGTCAGCACTGCTTCCAGCTCCCCCAGAGTTCCTGGGAGCAGCACCCCAATGTCCAGGGTACCCCACAGCACCAGGGCTGGCTTATTCCAAGTCATGGCTGTGAGCTGCAGGACCCACACCACGCCCTGGGACACCCTTGGTCTCATGTGCTGTGCCACTGAGGTGAGCACATGGGGATGTGATCATGCACTTGGCTGAACTGGGATGTTTTTCTGAACTGGGCCCAGTTTCCAGCAGCACTGACTCTCTGTTGTAAAATCAGGCTGGTTGTAAAATCCTTTGGTCTCTGTGTGTGTTCATCTGTGCCCTAGTGGCACCCTGCAGCTCCTGTCCTGGCTGGGGGTTTGTGGTACAGGGAATATCAAGGGAAAAGCCTGTCCAGCACATGTCTGAGATCCTCCAAACACTGCACCACCTTCTGCTTTAAAATGCATTTGTGTCTGTGATACTTCTAAACAGATCATATATTTTAAAAGTGTATTTAAAGACAAAAGATCTTCTCAAAACTTCTCAAAGTTTCATGCAGAGGCTATGGAAAGTTTTGGCTTGGGAGGAGAGTGGGGTGGAAAGGCTGGAGGGAGTGAAAGCTGCTGTTATGAGATCATTTTACAGCCTTTGGTGCTGCCAACTCTGCCCTTGCCACCCCTGAGAGCTGCCACCAAATGCACTGGGAGGGTGAGGGCACCTCATGCCCCAGCCTGGGCAGGTTTCCCTTCAGCAAGGACAGGTCTGTGCTGCTGGGGAAGGGCTTCACCTGCTCCCTCAGCATTTTTGGGGTGCCTGGATCCACATGGAGAAACACTGCAGTTCTCTCTTTTCTGTCTGGGGGAAGCTCAAAGAGCTTGGCTTTTTGGTGAACCAGAGGCTGAAAGGGGCAGGACTGAAGCCTATAAATACTTGGGGGAACAACAGGGAGGGAAATTATTTACATCCACCCAAGAACAATGTTGGCACAAGAACGAGTGGGCAGAAACCAGCAGGAATAAACTCGGGCTGGAAATGCAAAGGTTTCCATCCAGTGTAGGAGAATTGAGTGTCTGCATAAAAGGAGCAGGAATAAAAGCCTGAACTGCTTCTCTGGAAACACAAAATTCCAGTGGGCTCATTTCTAGTTTCTCTTGAATACAGGGATGAGGCAAACTGGGCTGGAGTTGTCAGCTGAAATGCAGTGAAATAGAGTGTAGTGAGCTCAGCTAGAGCAGATCCTGAATGCAGGTGAACTTTGCAGCCCTTCAGCCTTAAAAAAAAATTAGAGGGAAGGGAAAGTTTCCATTATTTTAAGTGAACTTATTTCTTTGATAGGGATCTTGCATTTCTGAAACTCTCTTTTAAGTACAGACACCTTCTAGAAATGAAAGTTTTGCACTGAAGGCAGAAGCTCATGTTCTGTGGATGAAACCAGAGGGGTGTTCTGACTGTCCTCTGATTTATACATGAGCTGAAACTTCTTTCTTCCTATAACTGAGCTGCTGTGAGAAAGGTCAGGGTGTTGAAACAGGAAGCCTGTGTGTGTGTACATGTAAATGTGTGTGCACAGCCCCCCTTGCACACCTGTGTGTGCTTTCCTGTGTGTTTGTGGGATTTACCTCTCCAGCATCTTCCCCAAAACGTGTCCAGACAATGCTGCAACACCAGACCAAGGAGTCTCATCCTGTTTAATGTGCCACAACAAAAACTCTGTGCTGGAGGAGAAATTAATTGGCTGTTACCTGGGTCAGTTTTGTTGCTTTTCCCCTCTTCTGTTTGCTCTCCCCCACCATCAACACATCTCCTCCCTCCCCACAGCTGCTTTCCTACCCTAAACATGTTGTGCTGGCATCAGTGATTCAGGGCTGGGTCAAAAACTTGCTCCTGCTCCAGGAAAGGCTGAGCAAACCTGGCTGTGCTCACATCTGAGGGGGACCAGTGAGGACATCCAGGTGTCACTGAGAGCAGAGTCTCTGACCCAGCACCAGAGCCATCCCACAAGGGATGCTGAAGCAGCCCCAAAACTGCCCATCCCCTGTGGGCTGTGGGTTCCCCAGGGACATCCCAACCCTCACCCCTCTCTGCCTCCCCTCAGGTTGCCACGACAAGGCTGTGCTGCTCTATGAGTACGTGGGGAAGCGGATCGTGGACCTGCAGCACACGGAGGTGCCCGATGCCTATCGAGGGAGAGGAATAGCCAAGCACCTGGCAAAGGTACCACCCCAGGCACCCACAGGGCAAGGGTTGTTGCCATCCCAGCTGTGGTCAGAGATCCTGGCTGAAGCCATGATGTTAGAATTGCATGTGTGCCCTGTGGGAATCCTGCTCTGGTGGGAGATGGGGTGGCTGGCAGGGGAGATGGAAAGCTGGGGTCAGACATTGCTGTTTCTTGTGGCAAGAGGAGCTGGGTGAGTGTCAGCAAATCCAGCCCAGACTCAGCCTATTCCTCCTCTGAGCAAAAATCCCTTGTGCAGGGGCTGATGGATCACCTCACCTCAAGCTCCTCTCAAACCTTGTGAGCCCTTTGCCTGCCTTGGGCTGTGCAGGGAGAGCTGAGGAGCCATGAGCACAGTGGTGAGGGGACTGTGGGGTGATGCTTTGGGGTACAGCTGCTCCCGGGCCTTGTAAGTGGGGACAAAGGGGTGATGAAGGTGACTTTCACAGGATGGGCTGGGTCACCTGCAGCACAGCATCCACGGGGCAGGGTGTGTTGAGGGTTAAAGTGGGGACAAAGGGGTGATGAAGGTGACTTTCACAGGATGGGCTGGGTCACCTGCAGCACAGCATCCACGGGGCAGGGTGTGTTGAGGGTTAAAGTGGGGACAAAGGGGTGATGAAGGTGACTTTCACAGGATGGGCTGGGTCACCTGCAGCACAGCATCCACGGGGCAGGGTGTGTTGAGGGTTAAACTGGGGGCTGTGGTGAGGTGGTGGCTGTGGCAGGATCACTGTGCTCTCCCCCCCAAGCCTCCCCCTCCACCTGCCTAGCACGGGGGGTACCTGAGGGCAACCTGCTGCTTCCCCCACCTGGGTGAGTGGTACTGGACTCCCACGAGGCTTCAGAGGGGAGCAGAGGCTGGAGTTGCTGGTTGTAACCTGTCTGATCTCTGCTGGTTTCAGGCAGCCCTGGACTTTGTGGTGGAGGAGGACCTGAAGGCCCACCTGACGTGCTGGTACATCCAGAAATACGTCAAGGAGAACCCTCTGCCGCAGTACCTGGAACACTTGCAGCCTTAAGGCAGGACTGCTCCCACACCAGCACACCTGTCCCTGACTGTTCAACGCGGCCTTGGCTTCTCTGCAGTCTCAGGAAACCCCTTCCCACACTCGCAATTCCTGTTTTTTTTAAGCGTGTCCATGGTGTGCGTGAGTGTGGGCATGACCTCCTCCTCTCTGCCCACGTGTGAGCATGGCTACAGCCCCTGGGCCACGCTGCCTCTGGGCACACGTGGTGCCCCCCGGCGCTTTTCCCAAGCCAGGGGATAGAAGAGGGTAAATTTTTCCACCAAACTCCATCGCAAGGCCAGGGGATGACTTGTTGTGCACCTCATCCTCTCCCCTCTGCTTGGTGACAGCTGTGAACTTGCAGGGGGATGTTGGTGAGGGGTGGTTATGGGGCACCAGCCCTTCTTTCCTCCTGGCAGCTGGGGAGATGCTGTGGATTGAGCTTTGTGGGACAGAGGGAGGTGCTGGAGGAGCCCCAGCCCTGTGTCAGGTTCATCCCCTGCAGCACCTGTTGGGCACTGCCCAAGCCCACATGCAGTGCATACAAGAACATGTGGACCATGGTGGCACCTTGGGGTCTTTGCTGCACTGGCTGTGGAGACATTGGGATGGTGACACCTTCGAGCCTGGAGGCAAGAACCATGTGAGGAGCGGACTTGGACTGCAGAGGCTGTGGCAGAGTCTGTGCAGAGGAAGGAACGTGGCTGAGTTGCAGATGCTGCTCCCTGGAGATGCCAGCTCCTGCCCAGCTTCTGCACACAACCCTGAAGTGGCATCCCACAGGGTCATGTCATTCCTGGCTCCCTGCCCTTGGTGTGGACACAAGCTGCTCAGGAGAAGAGAGCAGCCCCACAGCCAGCCCTGGCCTAAGTGATGAGGGGACATCACAGGGCACCAGGGTGCTTTCCTGCAGCTGAAGAGGAAGGCTCCCCCCATCTCCCTCTTCTGCATCTCTGCATCCCTGTCAGTGCCCCAGATCAGCCCCACCATGACATCCTGAGAGCAGCAGGGTGAGGCCTCCAGGAGCTGCTCCTGGCCCATCTCCAGGGCTTAGTGCTAGAGGCACCTGCGTGCGTGTGGATTCCAGTGGCTTCTCCTTACAGCCTTTGGAAAGAAGCCCTGGCTCATGGCATTCCCTGTGTGCTCAGTGGCTTCCTCACAGCTCCGAGCTCAGGGCACTGGCAGCATCGTGGGGACCTTGGCCAGCAGCAGGAACACCCTCATTTCATGTTCTGACCTCCATGGATGATGATTCTGTAGCACAACCCAGCATTGCCACACTCAGATGTAGAGGTAACACCATGATGGCAGGGCACTGCCAGCTTCCAGCTTGCTGCCTCTCCTGCCTTGCCTGGGTTTTCCAGGGCCTGAGCTGTACCCAAGAGCATCTCACACTGAGCTCTCAGGATTTTGTAGCATCCCAGGGCAGGGTGTGGTGAGGGAGATGATGTTTTCAACACCCTCAGCCCTGAGCAGCCACAGGGGGCTGCAGCCAGGCAGGAGATGGAGAGCCTCTCACCTGGAGGCCAAATCCAGACCTTGCTTAGCTCAGCAGGGACTAAAGTTTACAATCTGTGCCACGGCGTAACTGAAGCCCCAGCTGAGAGGGAGCTCAGCTCTCTCCCAGAGCCCAGCACAAAGTCCATGGCGGCAAAGGCAAAAACTCCTGCAATCTCCTCTCCGGCTTGGGATGGCCAGAGATGGAGACCCTGTGCCAGGATTTCAGCCTGAGCTGTCCCTGGCCACCAGCTCGAGGTGACCCTTGCTGCCTGCTCGTGCTTTTGGGCTGCCCATCACCAGCAGCCCTCTCAGGCTTCCAAACCTCCCAACCTCCACCGCTGCCCTGCATGCTGCAGGCTGTGAGACCCCTGCCTGTGCCCACCACCTGTGCCAGGGGGCAGAGCCACCTCTGCCTTGTGCTGCTCAGGAAAGACCTCGAGCTCAGCCCTGCCTCTGCTTCATTTCTGCCCTCCTGCTGCTTATTTCACCCAGGCTGTGACCTCTAGGGTGGCTTCAAGGGACTGGGAAAGGGTTGCAGGTAACAAACTAAAGGGGCTCAAGAGGAAATGTGGGCTGCTAAATGTTCCTTCTTTAACATGCAAAACACTTCAACACATAGTTAAAGGGGCAAGGCTGGCTCTGGTACTGCTGTGATGACCGAACCATCCCTTCTCTTGATTCCAAGGTGAAGCTGAACCGTTTTCTCCCCTGGAAGCCAAGTTAAGACACTTGTATCTTTGCCACAGCAGGGCTGGGTGCTCGGGGGTGATGTTTCAGCTCACTGCAGTGAACCTCTGTCCTGGTCTCGTGCTCATTTCCACTGTGTGCAGTTTCCAGCAGCTCCTGTTGTGTCAGCTCGCTGGAGGGGGTGCTGTGCTCACTGTCTGGGCAGTGTCCCAGTGTCCAGCCTGGCTCTGGAGCCCCCGTGCTGCTCTGGCAGGAACCTCGCGCTTCCCGGCGCTGGATCACCCGCGGCAATCGCTGCCTTAAATCAGGCACAGCACACGGTTCTGCTGCTGCTTCCCTTCGAGGTGCTACAACCCCCCCGGCGTGTGACCTGACAGAGACGTGTGCCAGTGTCTGTGCCAACCATTTCCCTGCTGTACCCCTGCTCTGTCCCAGCCTCCCCTCCTCCTCGATGCCAGTGAATAGCAATACCCGCAGGTCACCAGCGATGCCGCAGCCCACGCTGCTCCTGTGACCCTGCACGGCCGGGTGGGACCCGGCTCGGGGTCCCTCGGTGCTGGGTAGCCCTTCCCTGCCTCCCCACCAGCTGGCTTTTCCCAGCTGGTCTCTGCAGAAAGGAGCTTCGAGTCCTGTGCTGCCCCTTGGTGCTGATTAAGCCTGGAGGAATTTGGGATCTTGGACTCTCCCCGGGCGACAGGAGTGTGGAAGTGGTTTGGTTGAATACTGAGCTCCCCAAACCCATTTGAACTACAGACCTTTGGTGGGTGGGGGAATGCAGGTGGCTGCCAAACCTGCTTCCACAGCCCCGAACTTGAAACACCCCCTCCCTCCTCGTCCGCTCTCCAGCGTTGTCTTCCTCTGTCCAAGGTTTCCGTTCTGTTGGATTCGGTGGTTACGATGTGCCTTTCCTTCTCAGGACCTGTTACAAACGACCTTTCTGCTCTTGTTTATGTTTTAACATTTATCTTGACCCCTCCCCTCTGTCATACTATAAAACATGAACATAATGCATGGAATACAATACAATAAAAGTGTGGCTTAACTGAGCTGCAGTGGCTGCGCCGCGCTGGGGGGACCACATGCTCCTGTTGCAAAGGAACACTAGGTAAGGGGTGAAATTATTGTGTTTTATTTGAGGTCACAGGGTTGGCTGACCTCGTGATGACTGTGCAGAGCTCAGGGGTGAGCAGGATCACAACTGGTTCCTCTTCTTTGCCAGCTGATCCAGCCCTGCTCACCTTCATCATTCCTCTTTGGGATTTCAGGCCAGTCTTTGGGAGTTGTCCTGCAAATGAGCAGACACTCAGTGTTTATGTTCACTGTTTTAAGATAGGCATGAAAATATTTAAATCTCCATCTGCTGTGCTTGTCCAGAGCAAGGTGGGCAGGCAGGTGACTCAAGAGGGACACAAAGCACTTCCCCTGTGGCCTGGAAGCACAGCCTGAGCACTCAGGATCCCAGCAGGGCATTTGTGTCACTTCCCAGTGCTGTGTGAATGCTACAGAGGTTGAGGCTGGAGTTTGGATAACTCAAACTGCGGGGAAGGGCGGCGTGGAGAGCAGCTATGATCTGATGCAGCGTGACAAGCAGCCCCGAGGCTGCAGCAGGAGCGTGGGGTTTGCTGCTCCCGAGGGACAGCACGGCCGGTTGGGATCTGTAGCCGGGCTGTTGCTGGTAACACGCTCTGTTTACATTCCACATTCCAGACAGTCCATGCTCCGGCCTGTCCCAGCGCTGCCGCACGTTCTGCCGGGCTGGGCACGCTTCCCAAACACCTCCTTGTTCCTGCGAATGCAGCGTTCACCTCCCCCGAAACAGCTGCCCCCCCAAAATACAGCTGAGAGAGCAGCGGTGTGGGAGGGCCCTGTAGGCTGGAAGAGCAGCCTCGGGATGCCTGGGAAGGTGGAGGCAGCCAGGGGTTCGTTCTCTTCAGTCACATTGCGTTGCTTGGGAATAATGCTGTCAAAAAGAGGGTTTTTCTAGGAACAGGAGATGCAGAGCCAGCACCGCTGGCTCCTGACAGCGCTGTCAGGATGGAGGAGGGCTCCAAGAAAGGGGGGGGTGCAGAGCAGGGAGCTGCTGTTTGATAAAGGAAAAGCTGAAATTGCTGAGAAAAGGTTTCTCCTCTGGAAGGAATCAGAGTGGGAGCAAGAGAGAGCCCTGCAGAGGCTCAAGGATCCTGGAGATAACCAATACAAGCACCCTGGCACAGGTCACCCACAAAACCTTCTGATGGGTCCACAGGAGCTGGGAAACCTCTGGCAGTACCAAGCCTCCATCGCAAATCTAGAGAAGCGTTTGGTTCTAAATTTTATATTGACTTGATGATCTTGAGATCTTTTCCTAAGTGATTTTGTGATTTATTCCTCCTCAGAGACGCAGCAAGGGAGCCTCCCCATTCACTGCCCCTCTTGCGAGATTGATTAAGGGGGTGAAATTCACCCCCAAACGGCCCAGCCTCTCCTCCCAGGGAGGTGCGGCACGAGGGGACCATCCATTCCTAATCCTCTGCAGGGAAGGAACCTGCTGGATGTTTTTTGGTCAGGAACACGAGGCGGTGCTGAGGCTGCCCAGCGATGCCCACCCTCGGAAGCCACATCCCCTCATGGCGGGGCCGCGGGGCAGGCCGGGACTCGCCGCCGCGCTCCTCCCACCGGGTGGAAGATCCCGGGTGGCGGGGCTGGGCTGGGCTGGGCTGAGCCTCGCCTCGCGGGGCCGCTCCCTTACCGGTGACGGGGCTGCTGCCGGGGTCCTACCGGGGTCTCACCGCGGTGCCCACCTGACCCCGCCGCCCCCGTCCAAGGGACTACCCGCCCCAGAGCCCCCCGCGGCCGTGCGGCGGCGCGGAGCACTGTGGGACTCGTAGTCCTTCGGCGGGCTCAGCCC
>VZTZ01046681.1:118243-130070 GCA_013400955.1 Drymodes brunneopygia
TTTAGTGCATGGTGAAATGGTAAAACAACTTCCAAAAATTCTCATCTGTGTAGAGTGGTGCTGTATCTGCTGTCCCCTGTGCCAGCAGCTGGGAATCAGCAGTGGCTGGGGACAAACCTCCCTTCAGAAGCCCCCAGACTTTGCTGCCCACTGTGGGCATGCTCTGGAGTGTGCAGCATTCCCCCTGTCACAGAGAGGGAATTTACTTCCAGAGGGGAATGTGTGCACTCTCAGCAGCCTCTGCCTTGGAGCTGCAGTTCCAACAGTAACTGCAGTAACTCCCCACACATCATTTTCCCTCAGGCCTGATGTGTTTCACCCCTCAGTGCCCTGGATGGGAACACAGAAATGCAACGGAGCCCCTTGGTCCTTCCTGGGTAGCCACGACCTGAAACACCAGAACATGGAGCAGCTGAACAAGCCTGGCAGGAGCTCTGCATTTCACCAAGGAACTGAGGATCTGAGCATGGGAAACACAAAAGGAAAAGTACAACAAACACCAACACTCCCCTTGTGGAGAGGAAGAGAAGGTAATGCCTTGCTTTCCTATCTTAGCAGGATAAAAAGGTGTCTGTACAGCTGAAATCTTCAACTTGTCAATCCAGCCCCAGGCCTTTCTGTGACACAGCTGCAGCCTCAGCCACAGGGAAGGTGGCAGAGGATGGATGTCCTGACAGAGCAGCAGCATTGGGATCATGAAACACATCCTGGTTCTCAGAGATCATTTATAAATCTCTAGTGGTTAAGAAAAGGCTTTTGGAAGGAGAAGGTCCTGCTGAGCCTGCACACCCATATCAGAGTTTGTGTGACTATTCTTCTGTGTGGATTCACACTGTCTAAGCTAACAGGTCCCATGAAGAGAGCTGGGATAAAGTATGTTTTTCTGCAGCTACTCTGGTACAACAGCACCTTGCGTAAGAAAAAAGCAAAACCTTCCTGCTTTCCCTTCCTCTTACGTTACCTGCTATGAGGAGCTGGGGTAGACCAAGGGATTAATTTCATAGCAATGTAATTTATTTGTCATCAAATGTGCACTCCCAGGCAGGACATGAGGCAGAACACATGGAAAATGCTGGCAAGTGCATGGAGGTGGCAGGAGGGGTCTGGACCTTGGTTCCTACTGGTAGAGTTTATTTAAATTTTAGGATTATTTCTGTCCTATCTGTGCAGCAATTCCTTTTTCCTAGTGGAGGACAAGGGGTGAGGAGTGGAACATGGCACCCCTTCAGGCTGTCAGGCTCCCTGAAGCCTGTGATAGGTGAACAGGCAGGTATCATTCCCCACTGGATGTGATCCTAATTAGCATCTGTGATTGCTTTAAAGCAGATAAGAACAAAGAGCCCATGTGCTACACCCTGCACCCAACACACCTGGATCTCCCCTGAGTGCCTGGCATCCACAGGATCACACCTGCTCTGTGCTGCAGGTGGCCCAGGTGTGCTGCTGTCACCTGTGCAGTGTGTCCAGGCTGCAACTGCCTTGCTGTTCTACCTGTTCAGTGCTTCCCTGCATTCCTTGGGCTGGGATTCAGAGTGCTGTCACTGCAGAATTAACTGTCCCAATACATCAGCAGGGCACAACTCAGGTACAATGATGGCCAAATACACCCAGACTGTACATCAGTTACTTCTTTAAAAGTAGCACTGGATTGAGCTTAATTTATCAGATGACTTGGCACGTTAACAGAAGAGGCTCTGAAGTTTCCCACTGGAAGCAGCATGTTCTGGATCAGGCTGGAAGGAGTGGGAAGGAGACACTGATCACGAGAGCTCCCAGCTGAGGACTCCATTTCACAGGGGTGGGGACAGCCAAGGTCTGCTCATGTGAAGGCAGAACAGGTGGGTTTTATTTGTAGCAGGCCAGTAAAGCTGAGCGTGCCTGGAGTGAGGTGAGGAGTGTTCCAGCACAGGGGCCTCCCTGGCTGCAGTGTTCCCCTGAGCCCTCCCCTGCAGCCTCAGCTCTCCCCCATGGTTCAAGCACCCTTCCTTCTCCAGCTGAGGTTTAGGTGCTGTCTTCCAGCAATGTGGGGGAAACCACTTCCCAGTCTCCATGCAATAGTAAACAACATTTTGAGAAAAGGTTTTCCTGCAGGAGCACCTCCAGTGATGTCCCAGCTGACTGCAGGGGCTCAGCCTCTCCTTGCTCAGGTGAGCTGAGCTCTAAGAGCCCTTTACTTTTCTCTCCTTTTTTGCTCTAGCTGCCATTAAGGTGAAGAAGAGCCTGGGGCAGAGGTTCCTCAGGTAGACAGCCAGGCAGGGGGTCAGGCCAGCCACAAGCACTTCCTTCTTCTTCTGTCCCACTGCATTGAGAACCACCTGAGCCACCTCGGCCGCCGTCTGTCCCTCGGCCGTGGTCTTGTCCATAACTGCCAAGGGAAAGCAGAGTGAGCACCAACACCAGTGCAAACCCTCACTGAGGAACCTTTCCCCTGTCCTAGGAATGCTCTAACTGCACATGGCTGCTTGCTTTGGTTTTCACTCCAGCTGTGAGTGGGAGCACAGGCAGGTATTCCTCATGGCTTGCCCAGAAGGCAACAGTTGCTGTCTGGGAAGGCTGAATTTTGGGGCTTGCTGTTCCTACCCTGCACCTGAAGTTGGTTTTTGATGCTTCAGGGCTAAGCTGTGTCCCCACCAGAGGCCATGTGTTGCAAACACACCTTACAATAATGTGGAGATGCTTTAGAAACAGTGCACTGAGTGGAATCTCACCTCCATAGCGAGACCCGTCCGCTGTGACGGCGTTGAGGGACAGGTTTGTCTGGATGTATCCAGGGCTCACCACTGTCACCTCAATGTCAAACTGCTCCACCTCTGCTCGCAGGCAGTCAAAGAAGGCCTGGGTAGCATGCTTAGAGGCAGCATCTGGAAAACAGGAAAAAGACTGTGCACCAAGGAGAAGGAGCAGGGCTGGAGGAATTTTCACTTGCTGAATGGGATTTTCACTTCAATGCAGCCACTTCTCACTCAGCAGGAACCCAGAGCTGTTCTCCAGCCTCTACGTTTGTTTTTGTTTAGTGAATGGCAGCAACAGGTAGTGGGAGTGAGAGGCAGTTTAGGAAGACAAAACGTAAACTCAAGTTAAAAACTGGCTGGGATCCTGAGCTTAATATCACAGCCCTGCCAAAGCACTCTAGAGTGAACCCAAGCTGCCTCCCACTCCTGAGGAAGGAGACCCAAAGGCTTTGGAAGGCAGAGCTGGCTGCCCTGCATGTGCTGAGCACTGGGGACTTGCAGAGCAGGTTCAGGGCTTGGTGCACACGAGGCAACACCAGATCACACAGGCAGAGCAGGGAAGTGTGGCCTAGGGCAGGATTTTCCCCCTGAAATGGCTGAGTGACTCCTTTTGCTTGGTCACTGCCTGTCACTGCCACCACCACCAGCAGCAGCACCAGAGCCAGCTCAGGACAGGCTGCACACCCTGCAGGGACCCAGGCAAGGGCTGAGCTCCTGCTGCCAGATCCACGTGGCTCTGGTCCCTGTGCAGGTGCTCTGGGAGCTCCTCAGAACACATTTCCTAGAGCAGTTGGACCCTCAACACTTGCAAAACCCCACAGCTCAGACATTCCAGGCTCTCCCCCACTCAGAATCATTCCTGATGCCATCACCACTCTACTTCTGGTGTTTATTTTCAGTGATTTACAGATGCTTGTGGGTCAAACGTTCTCCTCTTAGTTCATCTATCTTTTAAAAGGCTTTTTTTCAGTAATCCCACCAATATTTCTTGTCATAACTGATTTAGCATGAAGAGTTTGGTGGATCAAGGTTGTTTAGGCTTTTGTTCTGGCATTGTTTGTACTATGGCACTTCATAATTTATTAAAACAAAAAAATTCCTGCTTTCTTAGAGGAGATAACGCAGACAAATGGCAAGGATAAAATACCATAAAATGATGGAATTACAGTGACTCTCAAGTGTTAAGATAGTCCTATCAAGCTGTTTTCAAAACATGTTCTCCTTCTCCATCCCTTAAAAACTTTAGGACAGGGCTAAGATTTTGTATTTGAGAGTGCAGTCAGTGGTTTGTGACCACACTGAGGGTGATGCACAGCTCTGCCTTTCCTGCATGCAGCCAGTTCCATGGAGAGCTAAATGTGGAAGCAGGAGCCAAGTATTTATTCAGCCTGGTGCCCCAAATATGTCTTTCCCATCTTCTGTGGAGGTACTTACATGCAGATCTGAAAGGAATGCTTATTTTGCCTTGCACGCTGCTGATGGCCACAATGTGGCCTTGTCTCCTCTTGATCATGGAGGGGAGAAGTGCTAGCAAAGGACAGAAAAGACCCATTCAGACAACAGTCCTGCCATTGCTGCTGTCAAGAATCAAAGCTTTCAGAGCACTCAGACATGCTGAAGGGAATTACAAGATCCCTGTTCAGTGCAGGGGCTGGGACAGTGCTCGGGATGCCTGTGACTGAAGCTGTGTCTGGCTGGGACGTTCACCTGTGAGGAGACTCCTTGTGCCAGGGGCTGCACAAGGTTGCTGTGGTGGCTCTGATCTCCCACAGAGTGGGCAGCAGGACTTGCTTTTCCTACCACCAGAACATCTTCCCATTTCCTGACACCCTCTGGGGCTGAACTTTCTGTGTAAGCTTCCTAGGAAAGCTGCAGCTCCACTGGAACCCCCACCATATTCTGCAGTGTCCTGTCAGTGCAGACAGGATAACTGGACCTCTTCCCAAGTCCCTTCCAGGCTAGAGTCAGGAGATGGAACCAGGGATCATCTCCAATGGGGTATTTCCCTCACAGCCATGCCCAAGCACCTCCTCAGGCCTGCCCATAACCCCCAACCTCCCCTCTCACCCTGCACTGTACCAGGCACAATCACAAACACAAGTCAAGCTGTGCTGCTCTGCAGAGGCATCAGCCAAACCCTGTGGATCCCAGGTACCTTTGGTGAGGGCTATAGGTCCAAAGTAATTTGTTTCCATCACTTTCTTATCCACATCCAGCCCTGTGTCCACGATTGTGCCTCGGTAGCTGATGCCAGCGTTGTTGATCAGGATGTCCACGTGTCCCAAAGCCTTCAGGATCTCCTCAGCAGCATTTACCACAGTCTTGGTGTCCGACAGGTCAAACACCACAGTGTGAGGTTCGTGTTTCTGTGAATAAACTAAAGTTAGCAAAATACAGTTCAGTGCTGGATGTGCCAGCTCGTGTTGGGATTCCCCAGCTCTGGAAGCACAGGAGCAGGGCCATCCAGACCCTGCAGTGCAGCAGTTCCACAGGGCAGGAATTCATGACAGAAGCAGGCTGTGCTCATCTTTCTCTGCTCCTGTAGCCTGGTCCTTATACCTCAGCCTAGGAAAGGGACAAGTGAGATCTTCCTCAAGTACTTAAATTTCCTGTGGTCTTATTAAAGGAAATGTAGCTGAAAAAGGCAAAATGTAACCCATGTGTTTTCTGCAGAAACCAGCAGTACCTTTCTTAACTACTGTCAGCAGGCATAGACAAAAAATAAAAGCCATCAGAAGGAAAGTCACTTTCCCAGGTTCAGTGTATGAGGTGCAGATGTAAAGGGTCTGAGCACTCTGCTCTCCTGTGCTTTCACTTCCATTTTTAGCCAAGGACTCTTTCAGATGGCTCCTTTTTGTGGGGTTTTTACAAGGAATGCCATGCCAGCTCAGTGTACTCCTGTATCAACATCTATCCCTAACCACGGAGTTGCATTTTTCCTATTGCTCAAGAGAACAACCCACAGGCAATTCTATCCCTTCTGTCCAGCCCAAGCAGAAATCCAGGCTGTGTGAGCCCACAGGCCTGTCCCTGTCCCACACTCACGTTTTTGCGGTGATTCTTCACAGCACAGAGCTCCTGCACCAGCTCCTTGAGCTTCTCACTGTCTCTGCCACACAGCACCACCTTGGAGCCAGCTGCATGGAAAGCTTTGGCACATTCTGTGGAGGAAGCAAGGAAGAGAGAAAAGCAGGCATGTGAATACCAGACAAAGGAGAGATCCACATCAAAGCTGGTGGTAGCTAAACCTGCTCTTTGCTGGCAGGGCCTGAGGTGGCTTTATTGCTGCTGTGTGATGGCCAGGCTGATTTACAGCAGGTCACAGCCATGTCCCCCTCTCCTGGGACTGTGACAGACACATGATAGTGGTGAGGCAGCTGCTGTGCTCACAGCTCCTGTGCTGGTTAGACAGTTATTGTGCTGTTTACACATCCTCCCCCCTTAGCTGGTCAAATTTGCCTGTGCCTCTTCATTTGTGACTTTATGCCCTTCTTAAGAGGGACCACAGTTACCTTGTGGGTGTCATCTAACACAGGTCTTGGGAGTTCAATTTTAATGAACACCTCCAGAGGTTCTGGAAGCCTGGGATTTAATGGCTTCATCAAGGTGATTCTCTTCATCAGGAAAAGGCTGGAGAAGGGATGCCAGGCTATTGTCCTCCTAATTGCACGTTCCTGTCCCCTCTGGGAGCCAGAGGGACAAACTGAGACACAGTGGATGGCAATGAACACACAGTAATTAGAGGTGGTCTGGTGTATTAATAACCAGGGGTGAGGGGAATTGTAAAAGACCTTGCAAATGAGTCAGTAAGGGAGGAAACTTTACAGTGGTGGAAGTCTCTACACCCAACAGCACAGACAGAGCTCCAGCTGGAAGGTCTCTCCTGGAATACTAATTTTCTCTCTTCTTGATGACAAGTACAAGATCCTTTACCACTCCCACTCTTTGGTTGTGGCAGGCAGAGAGAACCAGTTCATCTCCTTTGGCCAGTTCCTGAACACCCCTGTCCTTAGGGAAAAAACTCACATGCAAAGGCAGCATCTATTAAAGCTCTATTTGTTCTATAAATGGACTCATCCTAATAAAGGCCTTGATAGCAGGGAGCACCTTGTCTTCTCTTCAGGCAGCTTTTAAAGCAATTATAGAAAGCAGAATTTAGAGAATGTAGCCACTGAAGCAGAATGCAAGTTTTAGCTGGAAAAAAATACTCCCTGGTGTTAATAATGCCAAGAGTTTGAATTTAGAGTGGATGAATTTGTAGCATGAGAGGAAAGGTACCTTAACTTGAGGATGAGGGGCAGGGAGAAGTAGTAGAAAGTTAGGCAGAGCAGCTGGAAGTACAACAAACATGAATGCACAACACCAGTTCTGGGAGGTTTTAAAGAAACAATTTAGCTTCCTGGCTTTTTCAGGACTTAGGGAAAAGACCCCTGACAGCACAAGAACAGCATCTAATCCCTTGCTTTGATGAGCTCCAGTTCATGCAGGATGGTTAAAATTTTCTGTGACAAATGCTGAGACTTTCTTGCATCCAAATCTGCCCTGGCTGTGGTTGTAACTCAGGTGGGAGCCGCGTGTCTCAAAACTCAGAGCAAAGGAACTCCCAGCTCATTGCTTCTTTATTCCAAGAGCTGCTCCTGCCACAGCCCCCTGCTTGGTGCCCTGCTTTGTGTCCATACCTTTCCCCAGGCCAGAGGTGGCCCCTGTGATCACCACCACAGCCTCCTGCAGGTAGGTTCTCATCCGCACCCACTGCAGCAGCCGGAACAGCGCGAAGATGCCCAGGCTGCCGAAGAGCAGTGGGATGATGACTGTGCTTGTGAAATCCATGAGCTTCCCCTTCTGAACTGTCTTCCTAGAGCCACAGGGTGAAAGGAAAGAGATCATTTCACCATGAAGAAAATGAGCAAAGGCTTGGAAATTATTTTGAAATTATTTTTCTTAACCCCGCCTTAAGCCACCAATAAACCACCGAGATGCTTCTGTATCTTCAGCAATTTCCTCATCCCTTCAATTCAGGCTTTGGAAAGTTCACATCAGGACCCGATTTGAAGCATTTCAACAGTAATGTGAACATCCCAGCAGGACATTTGGCATTGCATCCTGTCAGCTGTCATGTAACAAATTTGGGTTCAGGGATGCTGTTCCTGTGTTTTGCCCTAAATTCACCCTCTTGTGTGGAAGTTCCTCAGAGCTGCAATATTTCTCCACATTCTTATGATTGTATAAGACTGCTCATATTTCTCTAGAACTGCCAGTAGCACAGTATCTACAAGCCAGAGATCAGTTACTGTGTCAGTCTGTCTTTTGGAGGCTCCAGGTTTTCCCTCTGAGCCAGTTACTTGCTTAACACACTGAAATCTCATCCTGGAATTGGATTCTGATACCAAGGCAGAGCCCTAATCTCCTTGCTAAGCCATTTCTTCAAGGGAGTAGTTTATGTGACAGCTTATTACAGGGCCAAAGAGCAAGTGGGACCTGTGTGAAAAGGCCACTGATTTTCCCTCTGTATATCCCTGAACTTTTATCAAAGCTCGGTGTAAGAGTAAAGTTAATTACAATCCCTTCCTGAAATCTTCTGGGTCACACACAAAGTCAAAACCAAACATCAGGGTATTTTCCTTCCTTTTTTTGCAGGCAGAGTTTGAACTCTTGCAGTTTGAACTGCAGGACAGGCCTTTACTGGGAAGATACTGGGAAATTCTGGGCACACAGTTTGTGCTCCTTCAAACAAAAGGAGAGGACAAGAAGCAGAAAACAAGAGGTAACTAAAGCAAAATTCAGTGTCATTGAGCAGGGCTGAGCTTGTATGGAACTGAGGGGATGGCAGAGGCTCTGCATGCCATGGAACAGAGCTAATGTGGAAAATGTCAGGCTCTTCCAGATATCCATCAGGGGCTTGGAGAGAATTCCTCAAATAGCTGCTCAGTGAACAGCTTGCTGGAATAGCAGTGAACTGAGTAAAATAAGTATTTCTGGGGGTACAGCTGGAACACAATAAAATAACACATAAAGACAGCTCTAAATAAACCTGGCAAGGTCTAAAAACAAAACCATCAAGTTAGAACACAACTCTGCTGGGGATCCTTTGGAGCTTCCCATTCCCAAACTGACTCATGTGTGTCCAAAGTCCCTCCTGGTGTGATCCACTGTGGATAATGCAGGGAGACATCAGAACAGGGAATGTGCCCAGAGTGGGAAAGCAGAAACCCCAAAGGAGGATTCAGCTCAGGCCACTGCAAAGCATCTCATTCCTCCCTCCCTGTGCTGAGGGAGTGCACACAGGGTGAGTTTTGTCCTGGTTTGCAGCCAGGGACTGGTACAGCTCATTTGACATAATAGAATGGATCTTCCCTAAAATAATTCCTGGGAAAGAGATGTTTTGACACGAGGCCATCGGCCTCTTCAGGCTGGGTGAGAAGGTTCTCCTGACTGGTTCATGCTCAGCTGGTCACTGAAAGCAGCTGCCTTCTTTATGATTCCCCTTTTTTTTGCTCTCTTGAGGTTCAGAACACGTGGTGTAGGCAGGGACAACAGGTGTTGTGCTGACATTGGGCTCACAGGACATTCTGGAATAAAAAAAAACCTTCAGCCCACGTTTAGGCCCTTTCATTATTTCCAAACTGGGAGCTGACAGGTGCAGTGGCACTTCCTTCATGAGGCACTGGAGAAACCTGGCCCTGCTCTGGTTTCAGTGAAATGCAGGTGAAAAGGTGCCTGGGAAGAGGGGGCTTTGAGAGAAGGGCTCCTAACAAAAAATCTGAAAAATATTTCCAAGTCTTTGATTGTTTTTCTCTCCTTTTTCTCCGTGTTATGCACAGGAATTGGGCAGATTGTCCATCTCTGCCTGAGGGCTGCAGCAAGCCCAGAACCCAGGCAGGAGCAACAACCTGCTCTGGCAACTTCCAGGCTGGAGTGGGAACCACCAGGTAACTCCTCTGGGGATGGGGGAGAGAAGGGAGAGGGGCAGGAGAGAGCAGGATTTGCCAATCAGAGATGTAAATCACTTTATATGAGGCCATGCAGATGCAGTGCTTTCCTCCAAGGTGCTCCAATGGCCTCTTAGAAAAACCCCAAAACAAAGAAAATCTCAGTTCAGTCAGACTGGAGAGAGAGGAGAACCCAGCTGAACAAAGTATTTGGGACTGAAGAACTTCTGTAGCACTTCAGACCTACAGCAACACATTTTGCTTTGATTTTGTGACTTCTTTATATCACAGCCCCAACTTTAGGGAACACTTTGGAGCAGCCAAAGACACCCCAGAGCAGGAAATGATGTGACAGATTAAAAACAGGGGTGAGGGTGGGGAACACGTGGGCTCCACACCTCATTTGAGATGAACTGACCATCTCAGGCCTGCTGCTCAAAGGTCTGGGACCCCACTGTCACCTTTGTGCAACACTTTGGGTATTCATGCTGAAAAAAATCCCTGTTATTAGCAGGTAATGTTTATAACACCAGGGTTTCAGCAGGAGAAATTCACTGCTCACTACCTGGTTCAGATCAAGTGCTGTAATTCCCAGTTCTCCATCCCAAAAGGCAGCATTGGCACATGCAGCTTATCAGAGAGCAGAAATGAAAACACTGACAATGTCAGCACATACAGGTGATTGGGAACTTTTTGAAGGCTTCCCATAGAATAAATCACATTTATCAAATTAAAAAAAAATAAACCCAGAGCTTTCCCCTTGAAACAAAACTGGATGTTCTCCTATAAAAGCCAGGATAGTGATTTCTGAGGGAATAAAGGTGTTAATTAATAAGGTCAAGGGTGCACTAAAGATGAGACCAGGTCCTAAAGAACCAAACCCCTGGAAACTTCCCCAAAAAACATTAATTGTGCAGCTCCAGGCTTCCAAAATCACATTGTCCTTTACGTGACGAGGGGCAGCAGGTGGGAGGCTGCATTCCCAAATCCAGCAGTTGGGGGGATAAAGGGAAAGGGAAAAAATCAGATTTTCCTAAAGAAAAAGGCACAGCCCCTGCAGGCTGGAGGGAGGAGTTTAGTCTGAAGAAAGCACAATGTCCTACCTGAGAAAGGGCTCCCTTGCAGGGACTCTGGGCTGGAGCTCCCTCGGTGCTGGAGCAGGACAGCCCCGATTAAATTTGGAAATGGCAGCGATCCAAACCAATGCCCAAAGCCAGCTCAGCCTCTAAAAACAAACCTTGGGAGCACGGGCTCTGACCTTTCCAGTGCAGGGGGGAATTTAACCCCCAGACTGGAGAGGCAGAAGTGAACTCAGACTTCTGAAAGCAGCAAAACTCCTGGGGAGGAATGCACGACCTGGACAGAGCTCCTCATTCCAAACAGAAAACAGAAAGAAAACGAAAACTCAGCTGGAATTCTCAAAAACAAAATTCTCAAAAAAGTGACGCCACCCAGCATCACCTAAGGAACCCTTCGTTGTAGCTCAGCAGTCATTCAGTGGATCCTGCTTAAGTTCGTCCACAATTGTTATGCAGAACAACCTCAGGGTGCAGCAGGAGGGGAAAAATCTGTTTGCAGCACCCAAAAACCAGCCTGGACTTGAGAAACTGTCTGCTCTTCCACCTGGTCTGGTGGAGGTGTCCCTGTGCATGGCAGGGGTAGAATCAGCTGGGATTTAAGGTCCTTTCCAACCCAAACCAGCCTAGGATTCGATTAAATCGTCTTCTCGTTAATCTGCCTGCCACTTTCACCCAGTTACAAACTGTAATCTGTAATTCCCCCTCCCACGCGGAATTCCTCGATTGGTGTTCGGGACAGGAACAAAAGTGGCGTGATTAGAAAACCGAGACATCTGGTTGTTCCAAAGAAAGCACTTCGCAGACTTTCACCACATCAAGAACCACCTCAACCCCCGTGACACCACCACCGCCGCTTTATCTCTAATGAAGTTTTTAATTTCCGTCCCGGCGCTGAACTCTGCCCTGGAGAGCGCTGCGTGTCCCCGCGCCGCGCTGCCCCGACCTCTCCCGCATTTCCCAGCCCCCCGCCCCCCTCAGGGCCGCACCCGCAGCCCCCCGGGCCCTCCCGGGTGTCCCCCGTGTCCCTCCTGTCCCTCCTGTCCCTCCTGTCCCCCCTGCCCCTCCCTGTCCCTCCTGTCCCTCCTAC
>VZTZ01046681.1:132739-147683 GCA_013400955.1 Drymodes brunneopygia
GTTCCGCCGTCTCGGGGTTCCCACTACCACCCTGGGTCCCAGAATTCCAAAATCCCAAACGGAATCTGGGCTGGAAGGGAGCTCCATGTGGCATCTGGTTCAGCCTCCCTGCTCAGCAGGGCCATCCCGGAGCGCGGTGCAGGATTGTATCCAGGCGGCTCTGGAATATCCCCAGTGAGGGAGACTCCACGCCCTCCCTGAGGGCTCGGGCACTGCGCAGGGAGGATTTTCCTCATGTCCAGGTGGAATTTCCTGGGCATTGATTTGTGTCCATTCCTCTTGTGCCATTGCTGGGCCCCACAGAGCAGATCCCAGCCCATCCCTGACCCCTCCCTGCACATCCCCAATTCCCATTGCAGCGGTCACTGTTTCAGTGCTCATTGCTGATCACACCGAGGTGAATTCTGTCCCCTTGGATATCTCCACATGAAAAGTGAAGATGCAGGAACAATCTCGGAATAAGCTCAGCTGGAAGGGACCCNGGAAAGGCACAGGCAGCTCCTCCACCTCTTTGTGAAGGTTTTTGTGAGCAGAAGGCACTTTTACAGAGGCAGTCAGAGATAATTCAGTGTTTTCCAAGGGCAGTTAATCCCAGATGTCTTTCCCTGTGAATAGCAGCGGGATAAAGGGCAGCTTTTTGCAGCAGCTCTGTGAAAGATGGTTTTATCATAAATTTTTATGGTAACTTTTTTCTGCTCCTCTCTTCTAATAAAGAAAACGCTGAAATTAATTTAAAGCTTCAGTGCTGGTTCATCATTAGTGAGGGATCAATATTTCAGGGGGAAAAAAAGAGAAAATAATTCAAAATCTTCCTGAAAAAACACCTTCTGAAAGGAAGGATGATAATGCACTTTTTTGACTTCAGAGAAAATACGCAATGAAATGGAAGAATCAATAATTTTATTTACACAAATGAAAGAAAAAAATAAACCCCAGAAGAAGGCGGTTTGTGTCGTGGCAGCCTTACTGGGAGCTGTAGTGAAAACCAGAGCTGGAAAAAGCCATTTCAGCCCTTCTTTCCCAGCCAAGCAGGGCAGGAAGAGCTGCAGCCCAAAGCACAGGACAGCAGCTACCTGAGAGCTCTGCCCAAGCTGCTCTGGACATTCCCAGGTGTCTCCCAGGTGTTTATTTTAACAGGAATGGGCTGTCCCAGAGTGGCAGAGCTGCCTGAAACCAAGTGCCCAGCAGAGGGTCAGGCTGGAGCTGCAGCTGGAGAGGGAAAGTCAGTGAAGTAAAGCTCGACTTCATTGCTTTGATTGGGATTCCATTTTCTTAGGTTAATCTGATGTAATTAGCAACAAATTCACCTCTATTTAAACCTGCTCAATGGCACATCACACTCTGGATGGGGATTAGATGATTTACTTCTGTCAGCATGTCTTTGTTCTCAGAACCATCAGTGGAGAATCTACCCCAAATCTAGGGCTCGTTCTGGAGACCGTGCAAGCCCCAACTGGTGAATGTTGGTATAATCTAAAATTGTGCTTCTTGTTTTTATTAGCACTCAAATCTCTCCTCTTTTATTTCTCATTTTGTCAGGCCACAACTGCAAAGGGCTGCAATCCTTTTAGCATGTTAACACTTCCTTGACAAACATCCTGCTGTTCTATCCCTGCCCTCTTGCAGTGCAGGAGCTCTTTTTTTTTTTTGAGGGGGACAAAAGAAAAAAATCTCCAAACTCGAGGATTTGAGTTTACAGTTGAGTTTGGTGGCATCTGCCTTGCTGCAATCACTGAGTGCAGATCTGCAGCCTTTTAACCCCCGGCTCTAGGGCAGCAATTTTGTGCCCTGGTTCTTGTGGGCTCTTATTTGTCACCTTTTTTTTTTTCAGGGAGTATAAGATGTAGCTTCTTTCTGTAAGAAAAGCTTTGGTTGCTTACCCTCAGAGCAAAGATCTGGGCAGAAATCCCCAGAGGGTAACAAAACCCTTCCCCAGGGAAAACATCTTTGAACTGGTTTGAACTGAGAGCTCCCAGTTTCACAGCGCCATTGGCTGGAAAATGGAAATGTTCAAAGGGCTGAGGCAGGATTAAAGATTTTCTTGTCTCAGCCTCTCATACAAGGGTGCAGACTCTCGTCCTCCCCTCCCTGCTCCCATAATTTGGTTTATAGGAGTGAATGAAAACATTCTAGGGCAGCAGGGGGAAAAAATCAGACCTTGGATGGAAAATAGAAAAATAAAGATTTATCAGGACTTTTGCAGTTCTTTGCCCCTGCAGCTCTTTGCAGATTTGTCTGTGTCTCTTCCAGACAGTGACCCAAGAAGATGGTCTTAACTTTTGCCCCAGTTATAGTTCTGGTTTGGAACTGGGCTCTGACTCAAGGACATCAAACTCCTTTCACAGAACTCTTTCTGGAGACTTGGTCACTATTCCTCTCAGCTCTTGTCTCTGGGAGGATTTTGCTGCAGGTTCAGTTCACTGCAGTTCAGTTTTTTTCCACCACCTGAGTATTATTTTTCTTTCCCAGCTATTTTCTATAAGGTTTGTTTGTAATTACTTTCCCCTCCAGAGCCTGCACTGCAGCATTTCCCAGCTCAGTGTGAGAACAGTGTAGACTTAGTGAAACTGCATTTCTGATGTGTGATCGTGCTGCAAATCCCCAATCCTTGCAGATAACCTGAAAGCTGGGGGAGAGGGAGAGGGAGAGGGAGAAGGAGCAACATCCTCTCCTCCTGCAGCTACAGATCCCCACACTCCTTTTAATGGAGCTGAACGCTTCCAGGGGAGAGAGTGATGTTTTGTCACACACAGCAATGGCAAAGCTGAGGTACCATTTCCATTAAAAGCTGTTAATTGTGGTTGTTTAGATTGCTGAGGGGACTGCTCAGGCCCTCTGTACAGAAATGTTTCCTACCTGCAGCTTCACTGCTCTCGGGATATCCAACCCTGTCCTTCCCTGCTGCCTTCCCTCCTTGGTTTGGAGTGGGAGAAGCAGGGAAGGGCTGAGGGCTGGGCCCCAAGAGCTGTAAAACCACGGGCACATCTGCAGGGGAGGGGAGAGCCCACTCCTCTCCGGGTTTTGGTGGGTCAGGAAGGAGTTAAATGACAGAGGGAGAGGCTGTGCTATTGTTCAGGCATCCCTGGGTCCAGGGTGGCCGATCTCTATTCCCGGATCTGCCTCTGGCTTCCTGCACGACCTTGGACCGCTCACTTACCTTTTCTTTTCCTCAGCTCCCAAACTACAACATGGAAATCCTTCTCTTCCTGTGGTGCCTCGTTCCCTGCGGGTTTCAGCGGGGCTGAGGTTCTCTGCTGGGAGATGAGTAGAAGAGAGGAACGCGTTTCCACTCAGAAAGATTTAAAGAAAGGGCAGCATTTTTGGGGGTATGTTCCTGTTCGTTCAGGTCAGCATGGGCTGTGCATATTTGGGTGATTTTTTTGGGGGGTTTAGCAGCAAACCTGTGGTGAAAGGCGAATGTTGGTGCAGCTGCCCAGAGCGCTGCCAGCTGCAAGGAGCCTGTTCTTCACTAGATGGTGCTTTGATCAAAGATTTGGATAACCGCAGTTCTTTCTGCACAGAATTTCCTAATTTTTCCTTCCCCAGTCTCCATTCCTGCCCCTCTTTCTGTGTTTTAACACCACGGGGGACACTTAATGATGCTGGATATCGAGCAAGGCTAATCTGCGGTACTGCAGGCTCCGAGCGCCCACCAGCCCGCCGGGCTCCCGGGCTTTGGGGTTTGAAGTGCGGATCAGTGCTGCTGGGCTGTGGCAGAGAATTGAATTCTTTCCGTGTTTTCTATTCCCATAAGGAAAAGGCTTCAAAGAGCAGGTCCCCTCCCCCTCTCTGCTAGTGAAGGGCATTTAGGGAAGCTGGGAAAAAAATCCAGCCCTGACAGACGCATTTATTTAACAAACCACTGCCTTTCGCTACCTTAGCAGAAGACTGGGTGTTTTTTTAAAAGGGAATTGGTGCTTTTATATCCATCTTTGTATTCAGGAGATGGTTACCTAGCCAAGGTCATTGCTGCTGCATGCCAGGATCGAGCAGCGAGCCATCCTCCTTTTCTTAAACGAGCACTGCTTTCAGTGGGGCTCCCCCAAGGAAAAAGAAAATGGGAATTAGGCTCGGATCTGGCCAGCGCAAGGTCCCAAGCTGCTGCCGGGCAGCGAAAGCCACAGGAACAGCGTCCCCTTTTCCAACGGCAGCAGAGCAGATGAATGGAGCTGTAATCAAACATTTCCTGTGCAGACATGCACGGGGCTGGGCTGGGCTGGGCTGTGACAGCCTGTTCCCTGCACTCCGATCCGGCACACACAGCGAGAACCCGCGCCTGGGGCCCCGCCACGTCTCCCTGGGGCTGTCACCTCCCTGGGGATGGTCCCTGGTGTCCCAGTGCCTCCCTGGGGATGGTCCCTGGTGTCCCCGGTGCCTCTCGGGGGATGGTCCCCGGTGTCCCCGGTGCCTCCCTGGGGATGGTCCCCGGTGTCCCCGGTGCCAGGCTGCTGTGCCAGGGCCCGCCGGGTTCCATCGCGCACGGCTCCCTCCCCGTGCGGTTTAGATAAATATCAATGAATGGGGCCGGGGCCGGGGCTGGGTGGCTGCTCTGACCCCACAGCCACGCTCAGGGTGACAGTCCGAGGTCTCGCTCCTGTCCCCGGCACCGCTCCAGCCGCTCCTGCCAACGCCAAGGTGACGGGTTCGATCCCCGGATGGGCCATTCCGTGATCCTTCTCCCAGCCCAGAATATCCCGGGATTCTGTGCCTGCACACCGAGGCCGGTGCCCGCAGCATCCCTGTCCTCACATGCAGGATGTCGTGCGTCCCACAGCAGGGACACAGCGATGCCGGGCTGGGAGTGACACAAAACTGCTCTGAGACCGGGAGCTGACCCGGATTTCTCTGTCATTCCCCTGTTGTCAGCGTCCCCCTGCACACGCATTTGTTGGTCATTAGTAACATATTGGTGCTGACTAAACCCTGACCCTGCATCGCACAGAAATTCGCCCAGAACTGTGGGGTTCGGACTCGTACGGGGAGTGAGAAGTGGGGACAGGGCATTTCCTCACATCTATTCCATCTGGGGACCAAAACTCTCTCCCAATCCCTCCTGGCTGACCGGGAATTGCATCACTGGCGCGTGCAGATTTGGGGGTTTTTGGGGGTTTTTTTTGTTGTTGTTTCCCCCTGAAATGTGCTTGTTTTATTATTTTCCTCCGAAGAAATTTGCCAGCGTGTCCCAAACTCTGTGGTTCTGAAATTTAAAAGCAACATACCTGTGTGGGGGAGAGAATGAGTGGTTTTCACTGTGCAAGCTGGCTCTTCCTTCCCTCCTCCCTTCTCCCCACATCCCCATGTGCTGTGGAGCCAGCTGCTCCCGGAATAGTTTGGGAATGAAATGTCACCATTTGAAACTGGTGAGTCACACTTTTGGGAGGAGGGGAGGAGAGAATCTGAAATCTTGCCGTGTGGCAGAGCGTCTCCTGGTGAGTACAGAGAGATTTTTAAAACCACAGACTCCCTGACGATGGAGTTGAGGGGCTTTGAACAGAGGCTGCTGGGTGTGTCCACGCTGCTTTTATTTTTGCAGGAGGATCTCAAAATCCTCTGCAAACTTGAATTTTCTTCCCCAACATGCCCACTGCAGCTGGATGCTGGTGCCTCCTCCAGCAGCACTGGGCTGTATCCATCTGACAACACACCTACAGTGACTCTCTTAATTAAGTCTCCCGCACCGCTGCGAGGTGTGTAATTACAGCAAGACCTGACTTAAGCATCCACTCGGGGGACTAACAAAAAGAATTCTTTACCAGAGCAGGGAGGAACAGAACTTTAGTGAATCAATTTTTGGGGATATTTTAGGGGAAGTTTATTAAACAAAGGAGGGTGATTATTCCGGTTTTTCTTTCTCCCAAAATTAGGATGAAGCCTTTAATATACTGAGTGTTAACATGATCAGCTTTTCTTTTCCTACCAAAAAGACACTTCAGAAATTCCGGTGTCTGGAGGTAGCTGCAACACTAAAGGTGCCTCCCAAAGAGCTGTAGCAGTTGCAGGAGGATGGATTTTGGCTGGTTTTGCCCCAGCTCGCTGTCAGAGGTCTCAGTCCTGCCCCCGAGGTGGCAGCTGGGCTGTGCATCCTCACACACAGCCCAGGGTATTCATCCAACCCAGCAATTATTTCAGGTTCCATCGCTATTCCCAGCACTGTGGTGACACGGAGAGGAGAAGATGTGCCATCCATCCTGCAGCCCCAGTGATCTCCAGCTGAAAGACGGGGAGAAGCTGGAAATAGGAATATCAGAAATAGCCCCCAGAGGGGCTGTCAGCCCTCGAGTCCCACCTTCAGTGGCATTCTGAGTTCATGCTGTGAGTAAAACCCCCAAATTGCTCACCAAGCTTGCAGCAAACTTGGTGGGGATTTTGCAAGCATAAGCCCTGGAGGGTTTGATGCCATCTCTGTCGGTTTTATTTGGAAGACTGAGCTGGGAGCAAGATTTTATGAAGTGTGCATTTCTATCTCAAATTCTAGATAGCGTTAACTAGAAACCCACATCCTCTACTGCCACTGGATGTGACAGAAATCATCCCTGGCTGCAGAAATTTGCTGCAGAGCCTCAGACTTTCTTTAATACAAAATAAAACAACCCCAGAGACAGCCTTGAAAAGTCAAGTCCGGGTGCTATTCCACGTGCATTTTCTCAGCAGAAAAGCCTGTTTATTCTCTTAAGTGTATCACTGTTGCCCTTTTTCTTAACTCAGACTGTCACAGTGATTTTGCACTGCGGGGCTCCACAGAGTCCAACCAGCAACGCTGCAGGAGCTGAGAGCTGCAGCAGCAAAGTAGGAGTGAGCCAAGGAGCCAGGTGAGAAAAGGGAACCCCTCTGGGTACCAGCTACACCTTCAGGTGTGAACTTGGAGCTCTTCCAAACCAGCAACTCCTAAGAGATGGGAATGTCAGTGGATCATCAATTCTGAGGCATAATGACAGCGTTTTAGTGCTTGATATCGTCTTACCTGTGTTTGTTCTACCATAGGTGTGTGCCTGGTGGGTTTAGCTGCCCAGATTCCTGATGGGGATTCCCTTTAGCCTGCAGTTATCCTGCAGATAATTCCCATGATAATGCTGGGAATGATCAGTGTAAATACTCCCTATGGAAAAGGAGCTTATTTCTCAGAATGAGGTTATTGTCCTTTCAAATAGAGTAACAAAAGACAAATTTACTGAGTATACAACTCACTGAAGTGCTGCGTGTTTCAAAGATTCGTGATGAGTTCTTTAAAACTTGATGGATTTTTGCCCAAATCAAAGGATTTTGTCTCATCACCTACAGTGGGATTTCCCAAGGGGCCTGAGGCAACACATCCTCAGCCTCCTGGACCTTGGCTAAACTGATACATAATGTGTGGAAGTCTTCCCAACAGGAACAAACAACCCTGGAAGGCCAAGATTACCACTGATCTGGTTTTGGGTGAAAAAAAAAAAAGAAAAAGACAACTGAAATGACGTTGGACATTCATTAGCAAAGCATTGTCAGAACACAATAGAAGAACAGACAAAAGCGAGTCCAGATTCTGTGGTATTTCCTAAAGGGCTCCCTCTGGCACACGCCTATTCCCAGCCAATACTTCTGTATTGTTTTTGATAATGAATAGAAGCTGAACAGATGATTGTTGTATTGTCCACTAAGTGGTTCATTTACATTAAATAGTGCTCCAAAAGTAGGCTTTGGGTGGACTTCTTTAGTCACTTTGGTTATTTATTTACACAGTTTAATTACTGTCTTTTAACTCTCCACTGTAATAATTATTTCCTGATTGCTTCAGCTAAATAACTCCTCTGAAGTCAGTGGCCCAACAAGCCCTGACAGGAGAAGCAGCATCCCTGCATTTTCAAAGCTGCTTAATTTTGAGTGGCCACCTCTAGGGAAATGCTCCTGATTTGGGAAGGTGCTGAGGTTCTTGAGCACCTGCAGGTCCCAGGTGTCCCTGGTGCCTGGCACTGAAGGAAGCACAAGCTTTGCTGCATAAACCATGACAATTCCCTGGATTTCCTTGTTAACCTCTCAACTCCTGCTATATCTTCACCAAGGTTCTTGATTAACCTGGAGCTTCCATTGCAATTTCGGCTTTTCTTACAGAAGTTTTGGTTTGGTTTGGTTTGCAGATGTGACAGATGTTATGTGCTTGAGGGCATATTGTTGAGGGAGAACTCCAGTGTGAGAAGATATTTAGCCCCAAATCCACATCCAGGGTTGCAGGACCACTAATTTGGATGTACTAATGGGTGGGGAAGAATGACATGTACTGAAGAGCTCTTTGGTGGCTGAATCTGAGGAAATCAACACTCCAGGCCTTTTCATCTCCAGTTCTCTGAGAAGCTGCATAACTTCGTTGAGTGGCTGCAGTTACATTTCAAATTCCCTGATTTCCTAATTATTCTCTTCTCCCTATTGCAGGTACAAGGCAGGGAAGCAGTGATGCAGAGAGGAAGGGAACAGTCCTAATAGTGTTGAGTTGTCCATGTAATGTGGACTCAGTTTAAACCTCCCAGGGCAGAGCAAAGCAGTTTTTGCAGGCTCTTCTGACATTTCCTCAGACCCCTCTCCTTCCAGATGGGAAAAATAAACTTGCCAGCCCTGTGCCAAGATCCCAAAGAAAGAACAGAAGTTTGTTTTGAAGAGTTCAGATGCCTGTACCTGCCAAAATGAGGCAAGATCGACTTTTTGCAACCAGTTTCCTACCAATTCCTCAGCCAAATGAACAACGGACAAGAACATTCCAGTTCCACTGTAGCCTTGCAGCTTCAGGCCATTATCTACTGCCCTGGCTACAAGAACAGGGCAGAAGCTGCAGTGTGACTACCTAAGCTTTACGTTTCTGTTCTGTCACATTTTTGTTATTCTACTTCAGAAGCTGCCTTTACGTGGCCCGCGATTAAAGCAAACTCCCCACCCTCAGGATCTCCCTGAGCTTCAGCCTTCTTCTGGGTTATGTGGCATCATCACCAACCCAGATGAGACCCGGCAGACAGAGAAATAAACCCATCCCTGCCTCTGCATAAACCCACAAAGCACTGCCAGGGTTTCCCCTGCTGGCTTCCACTTTACCCCTGCAGCATTGCTCTTGCTGTGCTCCTGCTCTCCCAGGGGCCGGGATCGCTCCGTGCTCAGTGGCAGCGATGGAATCAAACACTGCATTAGCAGCCCCATAATAGCTGTGCTCAGTGGAACCCAGCTCCCTTCATTAATCCAGAAAATGAGAGTTGTTTTCATGTATTTGAGAAGCTAATTATTTAAGTGCTGGGAATTAAGGCTCATCAGATGCTGGTGACTGGGTTTGGTTTTGCATCCCAGGGGATGGAAGGAGACTAAGGCAAGCTGGTTTTGCTCAGGTGAGCAGTGCAGGAACTCACCTGTACTGGAGCTGTGAGCAGATCCCTGTCTACTTGATGCATAAAAACCCCTCTCTTTGTACATCTCTGTTCTTCCAGACATCATCCAATGACTCAGAGAAGTTGTCGAAGCTCTGTAATGCCCAGAGAAGTTTTTCTCTGGAAGTGTTCAAGGCCAAGTTGGACGGGGCTTGAAGCAACCTGGTCTAGTGGAAAGTGGCCCTGCCCACAGCATGGGGCTGGAACTGGATAATCTTCAATGTCTTTTCCAACCAAAACCATTCTGTGATTCCGTGGTTCCTCCCATTCAAAAAGATTTTTCTAATCACCACTGATCAAATACACATATATCTACATATAGAGTTTTATTTTTTCCAGAAAAGGTGTGCCCCACTTCAGGGTGACCTAACCTTTATAATTTTGCAATAAATCAGTATTGCCTTGTCTCAGGTGGGTTTTTAGAAAGGGAAACGAGCTCACACCATTTGTTTTCCTATAATCAGCTGTCCTTCAGCCTTACCTTTGACCACCATACTCAGAGAAGAGTTTAGATAGAAATGCTGCTCCCTGATCTAACGAGGGACCTTCCAGTGCCTTGGGAAACAGACGATGAACTGGGTGAAAACCCCCCTCGTCTGTGAGAAACCACAGATGAGGCCAGATCTGCTGTTCTAAACAAAGTTTTTACAACAGAATGACTTGCAACAGTAGATGGGTGCTTTTGACATTCTTCCCAGAAAGTGACAGAAAATCTATTGATGCTATTGCCAATAACTATAGGCTAAGGAACAGGGACTTGGTTCCTGGATGTCACTGGATGGATCCCCTCTTCATTACAAGCAGCTTGCCAAGAACAAATGTTTCATTTTTCAAGGAGATAGCCAATGTCCCGTGTTGTCTTCAGAGATTGAGGGAGTGAACTGCTCTGTGTGTTCAGTTGAAGCCAGATGTTAAAGTATTGTCTGGATGTAATTGGCCTGACAAATAGCAGGAGTGACATTTTAGCTCCATTCAAGTCAGTGGCAAAATTCCTGTTGAGTTCAGCTGGGGCCAAGATTTCATCCTCTGACAGTGCTGATGGGAAATCTAACGAGTGATCTTCAGAAAAATAAGCACAGGCATTGTGTTTTTCTAGGGCTGTTTTCAATCCATGGGCCATGAATCCTTGGAGTCCTGCACACTGCTTTGTAGAGGTCTGCAAAAGATCTCAAAGACAAGGAATTTTAGTGTCAGTACCTTTAAATGTGCTGTGGAAGGGGTACATGATTCCAAGGGAGAATGTCAGGAGCTGATTACCAAGTTTAGAGACAGCTTGAGCCACTGAAATCCACCTCTCTGTTCAGTCCTTGGGCTGACAATCATCATTCTGGCAGCTGAACCAATCCTTTGTCATGGAGTGTTGTAGGTTTGAGAAGCTGCTCTGTCTCTTGTGCTAAGGCTGAGCCACGTGGAAATCTCTGCTCTGGCACCTACAAGATGCTGTTACCAATGGATTGGGATGAAAATAGGGCTTTTTAGACAAGCTGGTGTAGCTGGGACTTCACAACCCATTTGGTTCTGTGGCAAGGTCAGTACTCCATCCCCAAGATAAATGACAGGTACCAGAGTTTCCCTCCAGACCTCCAGGTGTCTGAGGTAACTCAGCTGAACTTTGCAGGCAATCACAGGCAATCAGCTTCAGGCAGAATCACACAATGGATTCTGTCTCTGATATCTCCAGAGCTTTAAGCCCTGCAGCCAGACAAACAACCTCACCTGCTTTAAAGCCTTTGGATTAAGCAATGGTTGTACTACTTGGATGGAAGTTTATAATGCTTGCATGACAAAAGGCTTGAGCTCAGGGGAAAAAAATACTGAAGACTGAAAATAGGGTGATTTTTAAGAGTTAAAAGTGTTCTTTTTAGGCTTTAAAATATTTTACTGTGTGTGTTTAGGTAAGTAGAATTGTTCTGTAAGTTCTTTCCTTTTAGAATGTGGAAGAACTTGTATTTTTTAGAGTGCCTGAAAAAATGCAGGAGAGATACTGAGGAATCTTCATGTATTCTGTGTTGGTTATCAGCATGGAGAGCCCTTGCTCTTGGCAGGAGCAAAGCTCCTGAACATCCCCCTTCAAACCCACTTGTGGAGCCAGGGGCTTCAGCCTCCTGCAGGTCCAAACTTAGGCCAGCTTCACTTGTAATCCAGGGTTAGAGGAGGAATCCTGCCCAAATTCTGGATGTTGCTCACACACCTGATCAGAGGGAAAGGTTCCTGTTTACCTGAGAACTAAATTGGACATTTTAACACACATTATGGCAAAGCATGCCCAAGTGATGAGGTAACAGCTGATTCATGGTTATCCAGAGGAGTCTGGAAGTGCCACCTTGGGATGGCAGGGATAGAAGAGGCAGTCACTTTGCTTTTCCATGTGAAGAACTGCTTCTCCCCAGCTGAGCTATCATGGAACACAGATGACTCTCTGGAGGAAGACTCTGCTGCACATTTGCAGTGTGTTTTAGCTACTATCAACATTTATATTCCACTGGCATTTGAGGGTAAGCACTAATTAGCATAATCATCAATGCTTTAAAATTAAAAATTCCTCCAAGAGACAGAGGAGGGATTGAAACTGTTTCCTATGTCCAGAGGCAAATCCTTTCCCAAGGTATCTGCTGCACCAAAAGGTTTTATTCTAGAAACATTCCCAAGCCATGCCCAAGAGTAAATTAAACTACAGAAAACTTGTAAACTCGTGTGTGTGTGCAGCAAGCAGGCTCTGATTTGACAATTACTACCTGACAAAATGTTGTCACTGTTTTCCACTCCTATTTTGTTTTGGCTGCTGCTCTGTGCTCTTGTGTCACCTTTAGTGTGTGGGCTGCAACAATCAAGAAGTGTTTGTAGAGTTGGAAGTTTTATACTTCATAGGAAAGGTTCTGGTGTGTTCACAGGACAGAAAGCAAAGGATTTAGTGACACGTGTAGAGTTTTGCCTCAAGCTCCCAAAGTCAGGAGCTGGCCTCAAAAAATCCCAAAAGTCATTGTTTTCTGCAGTGTTCCAAAGTGGATTTTTACTCCAGTTCCAATTTACCACAAGAACCTAAAGTTGAATTTCTAGCTTAAATAAACCCCTTTTTATGCAGAATAAGGTGCCAAGAAAATCTTGGGGGAACTTTAAGTTTGGAAAGTAACGTCCATACTTTGGAAATGTCCCCTAAGAGTTGAACTTTAAATTTCTACAGTTCTACCTTTGGGAAGTGACAGTGGTCCAGGATAGGTGTCCTGCATGTGGGTTCTTTGTGGCTCAGAGGATGCTCCTCACATCCTCAGCAGGGCCAGAAACCTCCAGGACAGGAGTAGTTAACTGTGCTAATTGTTCTGGAAATGGCCAGAGAGAGAAATCAGTATTTTTCCAAAGGAAATTGGTCTCTGAGAGGGAACCACCAAAAAAAATGTAGGTGTTTCTTAAAAACAATTGCATTTAAACTCACAGTTCTTGTTATTTCTGCATAAGACACCACACCCTGCGGGGAGTAAACACAGGGACTCTGCAAGACAGAGTGGCACAGAAATCTCCATGAAAAATTCAGAGTCTGCAGCACATTGAACATATGTATTGTCTCTTTGGTATCCTGTTTTTTCCAGCGAGATGGACTTAAATTTCATTGGCAGAAATTCTCTCTTTTATCTTTATCTCCTGTTTTGATGTGGTAGCCATGGAGAAAAGCCCCAGATTAGTAACAGTAGGTTGGTGCAGAATAAGAATAACTTTCTGCTTGTATTTAGACTGTAGCAATATTGGGAGTTTTGTTTAATTGGAAATACTCAGAGAATAATTATTAGATGCTGTTAGGACATTAATCATCCATCCCATTCCTTTCTACCCACCTTGGGCTGGCAATTCTTAACTTCCCTCTTTTCTGAGGAATGTTTAGGTGGCTTTCACAGGGGAGGGGCTGGCTCTCTGTGACTCCTGCTTTTGAAAACTGGTTGATTCTCCTGGAAGTTGAGTTACCACGGGAAGGAAGTGCAGCACCAATTCCTGTTCCCTTTCCAAGAGGTGTAGGCTGCACTGTGATGACTTAATAGGTCTAATGATTACACAGGGTCAAAGAGAGGGAACAGCCTCCCTCCAGATTCCACTGGTAATCTCCTGAAACATTCAGTGCAATTTGTGCACACAGCGGGATAATCGGGCCCTCTCCTGGCTCTTGGCATCTTTTTTTCCACCTGTGGGGCAATTCCAGGTTTATGGCTGGTGTGTGATCCCCAGATTGCAAGGAAGACGGATTTCTGGGAGAGGCTAACAAGCAGAGTGAGCCAGGAGATGGAACAATTACAGGTGTCCCAGGAAGAAGGACAGCGTGTCCTGCTGCTGCCTCAGCCTGGGGGCACAAACCCAGCTCTTTTTTTAACCCTACTTTGCCACCAAACCTTCTGGTTATGTACAAATCACAAACTAAGTCTCCTACAACCTACCTTGCTTTCTTTTTAAAATACCAGCACCTCTGGAGGAAATGAAAAGTTCTCAGCTGGTCGTCACAAATTTTTGCCTTTTATTTCTTGCAAGCTGCAGCAGCAGGTGAGGAAACTGGGCACTACATGAAAATCTGCAAGGTGAAGATTTCAAGGTTACAGCTCCCGAGGAATGTGATTAGCCCGCACTGAAAAATGGGATTGGTGAAATAATGTGCTGGCACTTCACCACTTATTTCCTTGTTGCACAGTGTTTGCAGTGCTTGTCTAAGAAGCCTCTGCAAAGCCTCCAGTCTCTCTCTCTTCAGAAACCACGGCAAAATTCCCATCCTTTCCCTCCTGCCTCACTCCATAATGTAACCCTATAGTGTGTGGGGCATACGGGCTGAAAACTATCTACAGATTCCAACATTTTTCACTGCCTTCCCATTTCCGTGTGTATGAAAAAGCTGAAATAACACCAGTTCTGGCTATACACCGCTTTTGTTTCTTCCCTATGGAAAACACCAGGATGCAGGCTGGCGGTATGGAGGGACCATACACGGTCCTGGGAGGCGGTCGGAGCGCGGCACGGAGCTTCTCCCGGGAGCGCGGCGATCCCGCTCCCCTCAGGAGATCCCTCTTCCCTCAGGAAACCGCTGAGGGAGCAGCGACAGCGGCACCAGCGGATGTGACAGCAGCGCAGGCTGCGCTGGGAGGGACCGCCCCCTCGCCGCCACCGCCAATGCGCTCTTCGCTTGCATCGTGACTGACGTCCATCTCAACCAATCGTACCGCCGCTCCCACCAAATAGACCCCGCCCCTTGCTTCAGTTGGTCGGATAACCTGCTAATCGTCCGGGACGTCCCGCCTCTTTCCGGCGGGGGAAATGCTAGGTAGGAAGGGTGGAGGGGGAGAGAAGAAAGGGAAAGGAACCAATGAGGCGCCAGAGAAGGGTGGATTGACAGGCAGACGGACCAATCNCCACCTGACATTTACCAAGTAGAACACCACCCTCGCGGGCGGCGGGGCAGAGGGGGCGCTCCTCCCGCACCTTCCCCGTTGGTCTATCCCACTCCGGGCCGGGCGGGCTGGGTTGAGTGAGCGGCTCGGACCATTGCTCGCGGCGGGCGGGGGGGGCGCGGGCGAGGCGGAGGAGGAAGGAGCCGGCGA